>JARHVA010000492.1:1847500-2095000 GCA_037957365.1 Torreya grandis | reverse complement strand
TTTATTACCATTTCTCAAATCTCATAAGTTCCAAAATCTATAAGTTGACAAAGTAAACTCAGACTTGGGAACATAATCCTATAGAAGGACTAGAAATTCTATGTTTTTGTATGTGTAAGTATTTTAAATATTATTCAAGAGAGGATAATGATTGGATAAGGTAAAAAAATGTTTTTAAAACCTTTTATATGTATTATAATTGTTTTGAGTATCCAAAATTTTCAAACTATCCTTATTATTTCCTCTCATCCTTGTATAGGCCTGTCACAAGCTTGATTAGGGTTATCAATTTAAAAGTTGTTAAATAAGGTTTAAAACCTTAAAAAAAAATTAAAATTGTTAATAATGTGTGTTTGAGTGTCCTATAATATATTTTGAAGGTTTTAAGTCTGAACAGTACCATACAATATAGTCTCTAGTACTGTAGGAGTGTCTAGGTCTAAAGGAGGCCTATTGATGAAGGAGAGTGTTTAGAAAGTGGATCTTCTTTATGAGTTAAGTTATGAAACATATTAATAATTATGATGAGGATAATGGGTGCTAAAATATGTGCTAAGGTTTTCAATAACCCTAGTGGTTTGTTAATAACTAGGATATTTACATAAAAGCAGGGCTACTAGAAGGAGACCTAATTAGTGAAAGAGAGTGTAGAGAAAGAGGATGAGCCTAAGGAGTTGGAATATGAAACTTGATGTGAATTAGGAGAAATATAATGGGTAATTAATATTAGTCTTATTTTATTTATAAGCCTTACATATTATTTTATATATGGAGGTTTGCATGTTTAGAGGGCTACAAGGAAGAGTAGTCTTCTTATGAGTAAAAGGTGTGTATATGAGATTAGAGATTGAAAGAAATGCCCAAGTGAGTTGGTACAAGTTTGTTATGTAAAATAGAGGCCAAATATGGTAAATTATTATATTCCTTGAGTTACAAATAATATTAGGAGTTATAGATCAAAAGAGAAACTAGTAGAGACTTATGATCTCTATGAAGCCTAAGAGTGAGCTTGCAAGGATTTCAAAAGTAAGAGATCATAACGTAGTTGTAAGATTTGGAGAGGTTAAAAAATACATTTTAAAGGATGTGATTTTATGTATTATATCAAGTTAGGCAAGCTATAGGGTTAAGACCAAGTGGAAAAGAAAGAAACAAGACCTACATGACAAGTACAAAGAAGAAGATCAAAGATTAGAGAAGAGATACTAGGAGATCAAAATGAAGAATCAGAGCCCAGGTATGATGATGTTGTATGAGTAGAAATAGGGTCTACATCAGTGTATATGTATACACATATACATATATACATACATACACAAATATATATGTGTGTGTGTATACACATATACATTCATATAGATAAATATATACATATATATGTATGTATATATGGGTGTGTGTATATATGTATATACACACACATATATGTGTATATATATTAGCATATTAACTAAATAATTTCTCAATTCTACCTTATGGACTCCATGTAAACATCATGAGGGTGGCCGAGTGGAGCATGGCACCAAATCCTCTCATCATCCAAATATATTATATTATTATTATGTTGTCACAAGAAATAAGGCTTAAACAATTAGGTACACACATTCTTAGATTAAATATCCTCTTCTTTTTCTGTTGAAAAATATAATGCTACCAATGAGTCACTAAATCTAGGAAATTAAATAATGCCAAGTTATATTCAGTAATTTATCATGTTGTGTTTATTTCACCACATTGTTTGTGAAATTTAAAATGATTGGAAAGGATTAATTAGATTTAAATTATAACTTTAAGGTCACGGTGAATATTAATTAACCCTATTTCTTTATAAATAACAAAAATGACAAAAATAAGTTTGGGGGAGGTTAAATCCCCATTATCTCTTATACCCTACTTTCTGGCATTTAAATAATAGTTTCCATCTTACTTAATAAATGAGCCTCATGATCACCATTGAAATTAGATAAGGAATAAATGAAATAAAAACAATAGTTCCAATTCCATTTTTATACTCTACCCTTATGTTTAAATATGAAAAATTAATCTCTTTGGGGCTTTTTGAGATGAGGTCACTAAATAGAATATAAACTAGTGACTAATGAATTTAAGATTGGCTTGCTTCAATCGAGGGAATCACCTAAAGATAAATCATTATGGCCTAGTTCTTAAATCTACAATTTTTGTAATCAAGGGATATACATACCTTTTCATGTGAATTTTTTAGGGCCTAAAATAAATTATGACAAGGGATTATCTATTTAAGCCTTTATTGGTTATCTTTAATCACATCTTCCTAAACCTTGATTATGTGAATCACAGTCACCGGTCATTGGTATAACCTTGTAACCTCTAAATTAGTGCATTATTATCCCTATAATATTGCATATACCTTGGTGATTGGAGATATCAATATTTTAAACATTTAACTAGTTTGTAATTGTACTAATGGGTACTTGAAGTAGGAGCTAAGCCACTCAGTTTTGGGTATGCATAGATCTTAATTAGGAATGCAACTTTACACTTTAGTAAGACACTGTGAATATTATTTCATTGTGAAATCCTCACTCCAAATATATTAATTTTAGATTGCGGCCATTCACACCTTTAGTTTATTTTATAAATGACTACTAAAGAGAAATAGTCTCCTTTATTAGATTTAATGTCATTTTGAGCTTCTTGATTTTATTCGCTCTTGCTTATGTTTTGATTAGAATTGGAATAGTTTTCCTTGAATTTAGTTTGGGTCTCACAGATAATTATTTAGTCACTAATAAATGTGCATCTAGGATGATGCCACTTGGCATATTCTTGTAGCCACATGACCATATATCATTCACTCTCTCTTATTTAAGTCTTGTGGATGTCATGGAGATCATGATTGCATGAGGCCATGACGGTGACATGTGTTATCATCCCAAAGGCTCATAGTGGTCCCCTTAACACATTAGTGGTACTAGTGACTAGAATGTTGTGCATAGTATCATCACTTTATTAAAAGTGACCTAACATAGAATGAGTATAAGGCTTAATGTCATGGAAACAATGTGAAATAAGTACGTGTCCTTGAATTTTTTGACTTATAATTTTTTCACTATGTGTCCCCCTCTATGATCCTTCTACATTGTAGATATTTAATCATTTAGAGTCGTAGATATTCACTTTATGACTTAACACTAATTAGGTCATTATGATCATAAGTATCTTATGATGAAGCCATGTAGTACTCATCTCAATGATATGGCCTCACATTAAATAATTTTGAATCAAGTCCCTTCCATTGAAGTGTATACTAATCAAATCTTAGAGTGTTGATTAACTAAGTTGAAGTCCATAATAAAGTATGGTCACATGTTCATGTGATAATCACTTAGTGTGTAAGAGGCCACATAATATATTGTACCTTATAGATGAAATGGTGGAAACTTCAAAATTTTAACCCACTTAAAGATGAATTTAACATAAGGGAAATTAACTTGGGCATTGATAAAGATTGAGACTGTATGTGATCATGATACATGTCAAGATCTAGGGGGGCCATGTGTTGATAATTTGGCCTCTCATGCCAAATTTCAAGCCTTATAGTTCAAAAAACTTTACTTTTCATATCTCCTAACCTTGTGTATGGTCATCTTATGCCTTTTAAATTCCTCAAAATAGCCTTTCCAAGCCTTGGTTAACATTGTTTAAGGTTGTTTTGATGAAATTAAGGTAAATGTTATTCTTGACATTATGGTTGTCTAGTCATTTCTAGCATGGTCAAGTGAGTTCAAGGGTGTTAACTGCTCTATTAACCAAGTCATATTACTCCTCCTTTATTCCATACAAGTGCCAAAAGAGTTGGCAATATTCATTTCTAACATCACACCCCTCTTTGTAATGCTCTATTAACCATTTTATAATGTTTAAACAAGGTTGTATGATATAAATAAAATATGTACATATCACTACATGTCTGTATAGACATTCCCTAACTCTAGGGGCACCTGACATATCATCTCCATCAATTTTCAAGCAAATTAATCAGTTTTCATGGCAGAAAGTGGAGGTTTTTAGCTAGTTCATACAGGTTGTCAGAGCAAGATCATAATCAGACACATAAATGGATTCATTTATGCCTTCCAAGTCCATATCAATGTTTTTAATGTAGTTTTAAGTCAAAAAAATATCAAAAATTGATCCCTTTCTTCCATCGAGTTTCATGGTAGCTCAGAAGAGCCAGTTAGGTTTATGAATGGTACAGACAGGAAAGAGAATATGAAGACCTAAAATTTTGGATAGAGTATGGGACCCTAGTTGGCTTCCATTTTGTGGTATTAGTTCTAAAATTTCCTTCCCCTCCTTTATGAATAATCACTAATAATGTGGAGGACTCACAGTGTCTCATCCATCCAGATAAGGGTTTAGGTTTGCTTCATTTTCTCTTTTTTTGAGCATGATGAAAGAAGAACGTAAGTTTGTGTGAATTTTAAAGGGTATACACAACCCTTATACACCACCCTCAAGACTCAATTCACATGTGTGATCCATCAAGAGATAATAAACCTTCTTTGAAGTAATCTACTGGTTGATAATAGTGGGATTCTTGATACTTCAAGATCTCCAACAGTTGAAAAGTGTTGGTGAGGTCTCAGAACTCTTCCAATATTCATTTAGGATCTACAAAAATGGACTCTTAGTGATTTAAGGACCAAAAAATCCATAAATTAGTGATCACCTTCAATTTTCACATGTAGTAAAATAGTTTGAAGAAACCATGACAGAATAACCTTGTCCAAGCCTCATGAAGGTGTTGTCAATGCTCATGCCCTTTAAACTGAGTGTAACACATTAAAACAATATATGAATACTATATCAAAGATGTTTTTAGCACCAATTAATTAAGGAGTCATAGTGTCTCATCTCTAGGTCAACAAGAAGACTGATGAACCTACCCTGTAAGTATTTAAGATCTCTAGATCACCTTGGGTACCAAAAAGGCTAGCTAAAGAAACTAACATGATCTTTTAGAATCCTAAATATATCTCAATATTCATGCATCAAGAATATATAACATAGTGAGAACTTGTGTATCTTAAGTTTAATCTACCTTTCACTCTAAGGGACTATGTGGACTGAGTTGAATTAAATAGGTCTAGATATAAATGAGACTTGTTGTGAGGAGAGATAGTTATCTAAGGGATCCCAAAGGACAATTAAGTGAAGTTTAAAATTTTAATCTATGTGGGCTTCATCAATAAGTTGAGCACAAAGGGTCCAATTAAGCTTAAAATAACTGAATAATTATACACAAGCTTATGTATGGAGACTTGATGGAACTTGTTAAGTCCAGAGAATATGAGAGTCTATAAGTACATAAATATTGTTAAAATTTGTATGAATATGTTTCCAATACCAATATGATACATATATGCACCATGAATAGCTTCAATCAATGAAAATGTAGACCTATAGGTCTTCATTTTCAATGTATGAGATAAGTTTGTATAGAGAGATAGAGACAAAGTCCAAAAAAGACAAAAATTTTATGTAGGGCTGAAGTATAGATGAATGGTCAAGTATCAGAGCACTTGATGTATTGAAGGAGTGATCAAGAGGGATGGTCAAGATGGACTTATAAAATCCTGCACATACACAGTGAACCTGGTGCATACAGATCTACCTAGTCACTTTGGGATGATAAAAAGGTTCAAAAGGTCTAGGAAAAGAGTAAGGTCATATGTATCATGTTTCATCACTCAAAAAATTATTAAAATGGTGATCATGATCAAGGAAGGTGTATGTATATCTCATTCAAGAAGATATAATTAAACACCTATAGGTAGGATCACATAGGAGAGTAAAAGTGTAATGAAACTTGCATAGGGGTAAAGTGAAAGAGTGAAAATAGAGTCCCTAACTTGTTTTATAAGGGTTATCAATGCCTTCATTTGATTTTTTTGTCCTTTGAGACATTAGAGAGTCTTGATAGGCTAGTTAGACCTATTAGGCCTAAACAAGCATTTACAAGTAGGGTCATGAGTAGAAGAGTGAAAGTACAAGGAACCACATAGGGAAGTGAAGTGAAAGAGGGAAAAAGAGGTGTATTGACTTAATTTATAAATATTCATAGTGTTTTCCACTAAAATTTTTTGGTCCTTGTGTAATGTCCCTTACTTAGGGGCTCCTTTTTCTAAGCAAAAGCTCTGATACCACTGTGATGTCCCTTACTTAGGGGCTCCTTTTTTCTGTCAAAAGCTCTGATACCACTGTAATGTCCCTTTCTTAGGGGCTCCTTTTTCTAAGTAAAAGCTCTGATACCACTATAATATCCCCTTCAAATAGGGAATATAAAAACACAAAAGCTCTGAACAAAGATACAATTTTGCAGAATAAATTCAAAAGATAAACAATAATATAGTCTCTCAATAGCAAATCACAGATCTTATCACTTATTCTTCTAGACGATTACACAATTGAATCTCTGTCATACAAATAAAATAATATGAAATATTTTGTCTTAAAAACCCTGGCTTTTGCAAATCTAGAAATGAAACCTAAATTCTGGAAGGTCTCAGCCTTTCTATGTCACCACACAGACACCGACGTCGGTTATACTGCCGTCATCGATCGACTGGGCGTTGTTAACCTACCGACGTCAGTCATATGTCGACCGATGTCGGTCTCTGTGTGAATTTGAATGGATCTGTATGGCTTCGTATGGCTGCCAATAAAGCACACCCTATTTGTTGGACCCCTAATCTCAAGATATATGACTCCAATATAGAAGATCTCTATCTATGAATCAAAAACCTAATAACATAAATACCTGGAAAGCTCTGTGACAACTTCTGAATGAAGTTACCCCTCAAATTTGTACCTCTATGATAACTTCTAAATGAAGCTCTCTCAAATTGGCAATAGATCAACTGATATTTCACAGCCTCTGAATCACACACACTAAAGAGTTGACGTTCTCCAATGCAAATGGAATCCTAGAACCCTTGGCTCAGTCTTCACAGAAGAATTCTTCAAAATCAATAATCAATGCATAATCAATAATGGCTTCCATGAGAAACCCTTATACCCTCAAAAAGATGTGCTTTCCCTAATTAGGGTTTTCTTAAATTAGAATTAGGGTTTCTAATTTAAAATAGGCTAAAAAATTAATATTTGATTAAATCAATCAAATATTAATATCTCCCTCAATATATGTCCGATCCTCAAACCATCTGAAGCTGGTGAATCAGGGAGTGATTCTGCACATGACCATACCAAAATAATGGTGCTCTACTGCATGTCAAATATCCCTAAATAATAGGAGCTCAAGCCAAATGTGTCTGAAAGACCCTGAATGAAAGCCAACTATAGAAATTCTGCTAAATGAAGCCAAGCCAAACTCCATTATGACCCTCTATCCAACCTATCAACCTATGAAGGTCACATAATAGGCTAATCATCAAGTCTGTCAATGTCCACAAAAAAGGGGACATGACAATCCACCCCTCCAGAAATTGCTTGTCCCCAAGCAATCTCAAAACAATGAACCACTCGATCCACCTGGATCCCAAATGTAGTTATGTTTTGCACTACTGTTAATCAATGCAAGTTCCTGCAATATCATCAAAAGTAGATCAAAGAGGAACCCATAATCAAACTGGAGAATGCAACTCAACCAAACTCTAAAAACACAACTACCATGGTCAAGAACACATGAGAAACAAACTCTCAGAGCATCATAACCCAAGTAAAATGGATAACTCAAATTGTCAATTCCATCTACAGAAGATGGTGCCAATCCATCCCATAACTAATCCCTCTATAAAGGTGGCACAACTAACTGTACCACACTATCATCTGTGTGAGAAAAATCAATTTGGAAACTCAACTCCACTGGTATGCCAAACTCATCAGGACTAGGTACTCCCAAATCTTGAACATGTGTGTCAGCCTCAACAACATGTGCCTCAGTAACAACTACAGGAATGCACTCACCACCAACACTTAGTGTAATAACATCTGAGTACACCTCCACACTCTGAATGCAAGCATCAGACTCATCCTCACTGTCTAACACCTGAGCTAAACTCACCTTAAGACAAAGCTCATCCACAACATCCTCAACTACTCCTACCTGTGAAGATAATGTAGATAAATCATTACCTGAAGATGTGTTAATGTCTCCCTGTACTGGATCAACATGTCTATCAAATTCATCTTTCAAGTTTCTGCATGTCATAGGGAAAGTACTACGATCCTTAGGCCTATCAATTAAACTCTTTAACCACATACCAGCTCTAGGTGAGACATTTTTCTCTTTTGTCCAGACATACCATAAATCGTCTGCCAAAAGTTTAGAAATTTTATCCTCCTCCTCAAACAAGATTGTGAACATGATAGAGTGCATTGATGCTAATACATCACTGGAATGAAACTCATCTAAAATATTCCAAAATATTTTAAACATCCTACAAATGTCACCAATACAACCTACTAACATCATAATGTTTTCAAATCTATACCTTGCAAATGTTTCAAGTAATCTCGCCCTCTTTGAGAAATGAGGGTCTCTAATGTCATCAACCTTTTCGAAGCTTTTTACCATGGCGTGAAGTACCTCTCTCATAATCCGATCATCATAAAAATTAAAGCTAGCTATTATCCTCATGATTTCACTAATGCAAGAGAGAGTTGCAAGTCTTACCACTTCATCATGATGTCTCAATAATCGGGGCTTCACCAACGAACCAAACGCTGGAGATAATGTTGTTTGCATATCATAAGAATTTGATTGATCAACCTTGCCCAAATAAGTTTCTAACTCCTCCCAAGTTTTTAGAATGTCATCTGCTTGCTGAAATGGATTATCTAACTTCTTCTTTGCATTGTGCATTCTTTCTTCCAAATCTTTGATACCTGTTAAAGCCATACTGATAACCGAACTACCCAGCAAGATGGTAGGACATTGGCTTCGATCTACCCAACATGATGGCAAGAATTTGGCTCTGATACCACTGTAATATCCCCTTCCAATAGGGAATATAAAAACACAAAAGCTCTGAACAAAGATATAATTTTGTAGAATAAATTTAGAAGATAAACAATAATATAGCCTCTCAATAGCAAATCACAGATCTTATCACTTATTCTTCTAGACGATTACACAATTGAATCTCTGTCATACAAATATAATAATATGAAATATTCTGTCTTAAAAACCCTAGATTTTGCAAATCTAGAAATGAAACATAAATTTTGGAAGGTCTCAGCCTTTCTGTGTCGATACACAGACGTTGACATCAGTTATACTGCCATCATCAGTCGACTGGGCGTTGTTAACCTGCCGACGTCAGTCATATGTCAATTGATGTCGGTCTTTGTGGATCTCTCCCTACCAGTGTCAATCTCTATGTGAATTTGAATGGATATGTATGGCTTTGTATGACTGCCAATAAAGCACACCCTGTTTGTTGGACCCCTAATCTCAAGATATATGACTCCAATATAGAAAATCTCTATCTATGAATCAAAAACCTAATAACATAAATACCTGGAAAGCTTTGTGACAACTTTTGAATGAAGTTACCCCTCAAATTTGTACCTCTGTGATAACTTCTAAATGAACCTATCTCTCAAATTGGCAATAGATCAGCTAATATTTCACAGCCTCTGAATCGCACACACTGAAGAGTTGACGTTCTCCAATGCAAATGGAATCCTAAAACCCTTGGCTCAATCTTCAAAGAAGAATTCTTCAAAATCAATAATCAATGCATAATCAATAATGGCCTCCATGAGAAACCCTTATACCCTCAAAAAGATGTGCTTGCCCTAATTAGGGTTTTTAATTAAAAATAGGCTAAATAATTAATATTTGATTAAATCAATCAAATATTAATATCTCCCTCAATATATGTCTGATCCTCGAACCGTCTGAAGCTGGTGAATCAAGGAGTGATTCTGCACATGACCATACCAAAATAATGGTGCTCCACTACATGTCAAATATCCCTATATAATAGGAGCTCAAGCCAAATGTGTCTGAAAGACCCTGAATGAAAGCCAACTGTAGAAATTTTGCTAAACAAAGCCAAGCCAAACTCCATTATGACCCTCTATCCAACCTATCAGCCTATGAAGGTTGCATAATAGACTAATCATCAAGTCTATCAATTTCCACAAAAAAGGGGACATGACACCTTGGAGGCAACAAGAGCCTAATGGCCTAACCAAACCTATTAGGCCTAAACAAGCAGTCATGTGCTTGTGACTAAAAGTGAAGAGAATTTGCATGTTTGGGGAATTTTTGAGGTTGGAAAACATTAAAGGAGAGGGATAGAAATTTCATAAGGTAATTAAGTATGTTTTTAACTAATAAAAGGTGGATAATATGTTTTTATAAACCATTAGGGCTACACAAGCCATGAAGCCAACAAACCCTAGGTAGGAGTTAATGGGGTTGCAAGACCCAGGAGGAGAGATGGCAAAGATAGGAAATGGAACATGTTTGGTGGGTTTTCACAAACCTATAAGAGGTTTTTTAAGGTAGAACCAAACAAATTTTGATCTTTTGCATCCTTTTCTCCCCCTCGACCTCCCATAATGCAAGTTTTTGAGCCTAGGAGGTACTTTCTCCACGTTGGAACTATACAGAGCAGATGCATGAGGCCCTAAATTGCTAGGGAAAGTTAAGGAGGGTTTTATACTTCATGTTATTGGCATTTTTTTTGTAGTTAAATCCCTTAGGGATATGAACAATTGTTAAGAGATCATGCCACTCAGAACCTAACTAAACTAATCTTAATCACTTGATGAAGGAAATCTTGAGAAATATTCACTCAAATGCCTTGACCTAGCTTGGGAGACACATAAAATTCATAGTATACTCTGAGTAGGTCCCATTCATGATATTTATTTGTATGGACACCTATACGAATTCATTATAAACTATACTTTTATAGGGTTTTATGCATAAAACATAGTTTTGAGCACATTAAATAGTTTTAGATCATTGAGGAGGGTATTTTGAAGCATATTTCACCTTTTCAGATCATAAAATTCTCTCATTTCATCTTGAACATGTTCATATAGGCCTTCTTAAAAGAGTCAATCCAAAAATGCTAGTAAGAGGTGACCTAGTCACCAAAATGATTGAAATTGTCAGTGTGCACATTTGTAAAGGCACATGTAATGGTGTGAAGCAATTTTTCAGACCTAAAACATACTCATTCATGTATTCTAAAGGTTCCATTTAGGTCTAGTGATTTTCCAAGCAACTAACACTAAGTTATTAGGCTTAGTTTCCTAGTAAGCCTATTTTGGCAAAAAGAGAATATGTTTTTGGGCATGGGAAGCTACTAAGTGAATAAATTGAGGGCCATAAAAACCCTTTTAATTGATACATTAAATAAATTAGGAACACTTCATGGACATTATAGAGGATTAGGCATTTTTTCCCTAGTCAACATGCACAAAGGGAAGGTAGGCTACTAAATGTTTCATGGAGGCCTAATTAGACCACATTTCTACCTTATAACTATCATTAAGAGAGTGAATTGACCAAGTTGTCATGCTCATATTGCATATGGAGTCAACGATGGCCAAAAATAGACATCCAACACCCAAAAGGATCATTAAAGACCACTCACCACCAAGGCAATACATGGGAGGAGTTGTGGGACTACTTATAATTGTCCATTGAGTGAATTATGGTCATTCATGACCTCTCCATTCCTTCTCCATGCCACATTATCTTCTCTCTCTTCTCATATTCTATAAATTGAGGCTCTAAGTCCATTGTATGGATCCCTCTATTGGGTATGAATAAATTTTTCCCAAGTTTGTACTTTGTCACCTCTTAAACTAATAAAAGGATTGTTTTAGCTTCTCTATACTGGTTTAGTGTGTTTCAAGTTTGTCTAATTTTCATAAGTGGTAGGTTTCTCTTCCTTTATAGGTCATTTCCTCACCTAGATGCTAGTACAATGTTATATGTAGGTCACATAGTGTGTGAAGGTGTTAGTGGTTGAGCTTGGAGTGGAATCTAATTGGTAAGTGGCTTTAATTAGATCTTATATTCATAGACCTCAAGTTTTGATCATCTATCCAACCTATATGTGAAACATTGATGCTTAGAAGAATTTTGATAGAGTGTTTGAATTACTATTCCTTGTCATATTTATTAGTGTTGTTGAAATGTCAAATAGAGTCAACATAACATATTGGTGCATCACCTCTAGTAGTATAGGTTTCAATTCATGCATCTCTTCTATCTATTTTCATCACTAAGTATATTTTAGTAATTAATCCATAATTGATGCTCCAAAAGAGCTAGCTCCATAATCAAAATGTCACCCATAGCCTTGGACTAATCCCATGTTACCCCAAACTTGGAAATGTTTGAACAATCTTCTCCTAAGGGGGAAATTTGGTGGTTAACACCATGATCATGTGATAGAATTAGAGGCAAGTGGATTTCTTTGTATATAAACCACCATTGATTTCATTTGAGACCTAAAAATTTTGGTCAGTGATGGGTACGTGTATATTGGGCCTGTTATGTCACTAACCTTGAACATAGTGTTGTCTTAACATAAACTTTGAGATGTATGTGTGTGTGTGTATATTTTATATATATATATATATATATAATTAGTAGATAAATTATATTATGGTACCAATTTATAATATCTTTGCATGGTTCCATTAATTATCCATGTGGACGTGATCCCTAATTTAATTGGTCCCATAATATAACTTGTCTGCTACTTATATATATATATATATATATATATATATATATATATATATATATATATATATATATATATATTATGGTACCAATTTATAATATCTTTGCGTGGCTCCATTAATTATCCATGTGGACGTGATCCCTAATTTAATTGGTCCCATAATATAACTTGTCTGCTACTTATATATATATAAGTAGCAGACAAGTTATATTATGGGACCAATTAAATTAGGGATCACGTCCACATGGATAATTAATGGAGCCATGCAAAGATATTATAAATTGGTACCATAATATAACTTATTTGTTACTTATATATATATATATATAATATATACACACACACATACATGCAAAGGTATTAGAAATACATTTAGTGACTAGAATTATAATTATTGGCTATATCATGGAATATTTATTATGATTTAGTCACTGTGTTACTATTGTAATAGGTAACATGGCTAAGACCTATGTGACTTACGAAGGAAAATTAGTGTGACCACTTGGACATATATATATTCCAATTGAAAATATTAGTTAAGTGGGAAATTAAATGAGGCTATATATTTATGTTATTTAGATCACCTTATCCTAATCAAAATTTGATATCCAATATGACTCTTTAGTTTTTTGGAGAACTACATTAGCCTTGATTCTACTTATGTCGAGAGCATGAGTCAATATGTAGGCAACCCAGGGAGTGGATGAATGCATATTAAATGACAACACTTAGGGCATAATAATCTTGATTAGTGTAGGTTTGTTTTAGCCTTTGAGTGACTTAGGAGGAGTATCTTATGGGTCCATAACCTATAGGTCTCACAATCATATCCTGACATGTTTTGAAATGAACCTAGACAAACTTGGCAATCCATATTAATCTGAAAGGATTAATTATGGATGAAGATGCACTATCATTATTGCATATTGGGGACAAATTTATGTGGATGTGTTTTTTGAGGAATTAGATCATACACTTTATGTAAGCTTAATTAATATTAATTAAAAGAAAAAAGTGTAGTAGGTTTTGGAGTTGCACGAGATGGTGCTACATAACAAGTGGCCCCCTATCTAACTTTGATGACATTATCACACTTGGACTAAGGGAGGATAATAGAAATGTTCTGCCACACTCTAATGATGATTGTATGACATGTGATAATTATAGACACTGAGTGTTTAGGTCTTTAAAAGTGAGGTTGTATTTTATTGACAATATGGAAATATAGGATGATGTTTGGGGCAAGTAATTATTTAAATTTATGTTATTTAATTTTTTCAAATTATTTTATTTAAGTTTTTTAATTTTGGGTTTATAATTTTTTCACTTTTTATTATTTATTTTTTTAATTATTTTATTTAATAATGTTTCAATTTTTTTTTGTTTTTCAATTTATTTACAATATATTTGACATTTTTTTAATTTTATATATTTCAAAAAAAAAATCCTAGAGCAAAAAAATTGTTTTGTGAATATTGAAACCTTGAATATAATAATTTTATGATTAAGTATAGACAATCACTCACCAAATAAATTGAACATAAATATGACAATGTTTTTTATAGCCAAAAATAATTAAAAAACATACAAAAAAATAGAATTAATAGGATGAGGCAGTATATGAGGGTAAGGTCATCTAAATACATAGTAATTATTATTTTATTATATTTAGACTTCTAATATTTTTGAAATATATAATTTGAAACTTGAATAACATATAAATATAGAGAGGAAAAGGCTTCAACTTTTGACATAAAAATAACACCTTGTTCATAGATGTGCAATGATTGGCTCAGGTGTGAAAGAAATGAAGATGTAGGTAGATTAGAAAATTTAATTAGATATAGACATGTGTCCATTATTTATATTTAAGTAATGATATGTTTTTAATTTATTCAATTAATGCATGGATTAAAGGTAACAAGGATAAGGCTTGAGAAGTGGGAGTGAGTGAGGGGATCCTAGTGACTCATCGCTTGGGATAAATGAGTGTAAATGAGGTTGCACATAAATTTGTATTTTTTTAATAAGTAATTTTTTATAAGTTTTTAAGTTTTTGTGAGTTATATTATAAAAAATAATACCCCTCATTTATTAAAATACATTTTACTACAAGATCTATGTTAATTACAAGGCCCCAAAGCAAGTGAAGCGATAACTCAAAGAAACATATCTTACATTTTTCTATGTTATGCCATCTTTGTTTCAATACAAAGCTATATTAAGAGATACATGACTAAAAATGATGAATGCAACACTTGATAATATTATTTTATTTATTTTTATTTTTAGGTGAATTAAATAGGATAAAATTATTGAAATTCAGATTATGTGAAATAGTGCATTTACCATATAAATCTGCATGTAGAAGAGAGATTGATTACACTTACTATTTTTATAATTGATCAAACAAAGAGGTAGAGAATAACTTAGTTGATTTTATTAGTTAAATTACTCATTACATACATCAAAATCCTCAAAATGACTTTGTAATAGCTTTGTAATTATCTAAATTGGGAAATAGCCTCAAAACATGTTAGGGTGTTGTTGATGTAGGTCAAACCCAAGCAATGATCGATATTGTCATCTATCTATTGGTACTATCCCTATTGATTTTATGGGTATATTCCATCTCAAATCAACCCCTATAGATGATTTATGTGTATTTTATTGCCCTCAATCTTGTCTATATATTGTGATTTTTCCTCTGCTTACCTTGAAACCCTAGCTTCACTTTTATCTGAAGATAAAATTAGAAAAAAGAGGCTATAAATAAGGTTTAGATAGCCCCAACCACTCCTCATTGACTGACTAATCATTACCTACAAGCCAATACTCCAAAGAGGGCTCAAATTGTATGTAGTTATCCTACCTAGGTGTCTATGTGCACCATTATGATCATGCTAGAATGCAATACATTGGTCAAGTTTTAACACTTGACAACATGTAAATTTGACCTTGTGTTAGTGTTCAGACTTTGATATAGTATTTCTCCTTTGAGAGGTTTTTACATGGGTATGATTTGGTGATAATTTATTAAGGGAGTGCTAATGAATTTCTTGAGCTTTTTGTCAAATAGAGAGTGAATAACCAAGTAATTTCTAAGTAAGTATGACCATAGATTTGATTTGTATTTATAAATGACTCTTGGATATATACCCCCACAACTGACATGTGAAATGTGCTTAGGCTGACCAAATAGAGACATTTGAATTTTAAAAGTAATCATTAAGGATCCCAAGTCACTGTTGGTAGAGTCAAACACCTATGATAGACTTCAAGCATCTAACTATTGTTAACAATATATAGAAAGGGAAAATTAGTGATCTAGAATATGGTGATAATTTGTTTAGGATTATGGAGTGTTATTGCATAGACTAGGGTTATCTTGAGTATGTTTGATATTAAATTGGGTTTTTCAAGACAATTTATATAGATAAATAGGTAGGAAAAAATATGCACAAGGGTCAAATGTATAATAAAACATCATGCATATCAAAGATTTATCAAAAATTATGTTTCTGAGTCTAATACCAAATTTAGATGTTTAAATAATCCCCCTTTTAGTATGGTATTGAAAATTATAGATTAAAAGGGTAAAATAAATAAATTTGGTACTTGTGTTTAATATCACTTTATGTTGACAGGTATGCCCCAAATGTCCATCTTGTTGTATGAAAAACTTTCAAGGAAACATGTATAAATAAATGTCCAATCATGATAAAAAAAATGATATAGTATAAATCATTGAATTATTTGAAATTGAAAAGAGAAGAAATAAATACACATAAGGGTATACAAACTAGGATACTACTTATTTTGAGAATACCATGGGGTGATTATGCCATAAGGAGATGGAGCTACTGAAATCATATATTGAGGAGTATTAATGCCTCAATCACAATTAGAGATAGATATGTGTTATGATTTGAGTAGTGTAGAATCCTCAACCTCACATTAGGTTCACCATAATGTATGCAATTGAAAGTGAAGCTGATCTACAAATCAATCATAACTCAAAGAAGATAAATTAGCTAACTATACTTCTAGAAATACATAGATAATCAGGGTCATAACCAATATGGATATGTTAGACCTACCTAAGGGATTTATTATCATATGATATGTCTAGAGAAGGTTCCAAAGCCTATAGTCAAGAAACACCACATAAGAACCCTAGCTAGGTTTTGATAATTTAATGCAATAACAAAGTAAAGTAAATATAATCTAGTGCTCACTAAAGCTTGTGGCATAAATGGGGGATAAACATAAATAATAAACATGCAAATAAGAAATATACTCAATTCAATATAAAGGCAATCCTAAGCAACTAGAGATAATACATTCATTATCCATTATACATACAAATCAATCTACTAAAATAAAAGAGTAAGAGTTGGTAATACTTACCTTGAAGACGAACCCATCAAGTCTCAATCTCTCCCTTGGTCAATGGTGTTTTGAAAGAGGTTGATGTAGTTTGTAAGGATCATAGGAATAGGTTAGCTCTAGGCTATAAGACTTATATGCATCTAAGACACTTCCACAAGATAATATTCTTCTCCAAGAAGTATGAAACCCCAAGCAATGACTCCTCAATTAGAATGGTAGATAAGCAGATAAAGAATCACAAATGAATGATTATCTCTATTAGAAATATGGTGAAATATATGTATATATGGTATGATTTGACCCTAAACCCTTTCAAAATTTTAGCCAATGTAGTCATCCCAGTCAACCTAGTTAGTTAAGAAAATAGAGTCATTAGATCCTAGACTAAGTTAGTTGGGCTCACCTAGTCTGATAACTTGCTCAATTACTTGAACTAAGCTGACCCAATCAAATGCATTGGGTAAGGTGGTAAAAAGGGGTTTTGGCTGAGGTAGGGTCTATTTGAGGTGGTGAATTTTTTGGAGAAGAGTGTAATGGAGGTGTCAAAGCTTAGTGAAATGTGTAGGAGGGGTTTGTATTGGTTTTATGTGGAGGTATAGGGAACAAAAATCTTGTGATGTACTAAAGGCCTACCCACCCCTTTCCTAGTGTACCCTTTAAGGCATGTTCTCAGAGAGGTTGAGACTTAATGGATTCCTACAAGAGAGAAAGCATCAATAATTGATAAAATTTAAAAATATTATGTGTACATATGCCCCACTCAAATCTCATCACATGTCACATAGTTGTAACATGGGATGGTGCTTTGGGAAAAGAACATAGCAATAAATAATTCAAAGCTAGATAAATTTTAGTATAGAGAAAATAATATAATTGAAAGAAAAGAATTGAAAATACATACCTTTACTTACCTTCATGTTATAGAGTAGCAATGATGTGAGAGAAATGGAGAGGTGTCTAACGTAGGAAACATTAAGCGAACCTATAAAATAAGGTAAAATTCTTTTTTTTTGAAAAAATACATATAGTATGTATAAAAATTATATACAAGGTTAGGAATCTAGAACATCTTAAAATTTAGAAAAAGAGTGAATAGAAATAAAGTCATGAGAAAAATATGAAATCTAGTGGTAAATAAATGATAGGTAAATAATTTTGAATGGTAAATATAAATAAGGTAAAAATGAATTCATTTGTAATTGTTCTATTCTGAGAAAATAGAGCTCCAAGACACCTAGAGGATCCCAAAGAGTGATGATTATGAGGAAATAATAGGTGTGAACTAGAGGATGCCTAGTGGTGGCAACTGGTGCAGCTCAGGTAAGTGATGCATTGAATTTAAATTTTTAGTGAATTTTGTTGAAAACTAAGCTAACTATCAAAAGGTAGACATTAGGGGAAAACCATGTAGTGGAATTAAACCTAAGAAATTAGGTAGATTCAAAATTATGTCATTCAATGGGTAAGAAGTGGTAGCAGGAATAAATGCCTAAGGTATTTATGGTAAATAGTAAAAATGTCATTGTCTTTATTGAATAGAGTTAGCCTAGCTGACTCAGTTGAAAAGGTGAAGGGTAGTGAAAGGGGTTGATTACATAGTATAGGGCCATCTTATTATAACTTGGTATGGCTGACTACATAGTAGAGGGTTGGTCTAGTTGGAAGAGTGAAGTGGTTGACTTAGTATAGCTTGAATGACTTAGTATTGCAAGAGGGTTGCCGACATAATTTAAAAATATGGACCAACTATGTAAGAGAGGGCCGATGTAATTTTTAGGAATGGGTAAGAGGGATAACTTAGTAAAATATTAGCCGATTATGTAAATTGATCTAGTTGACTTAGTATAAAATGGTCAATTATGTAGACTAACAGGGCTGACTTAATATAAAGTGGTCAACTTTATAGGATGATAAGGTTGACTTAGTATAAAAGTAGTCAATTATGTAGGAAAAAGGGGATAAAATAGAAATAATAGGTTGATGAAGTAGTTAATTTTTGAAATTAAAATGTATTTTTATGACTTTTTTATCAAGATCTAATACATTCTATGTTGTTTGGCATTTTACAGGGGCGACAAATATTTTGACACTTAGTGGATTTGGCATGGTTGTCAGACTTTTTGGAGATATTTTTAGATGATGATTGTGTTTTGTTGTCTTCCCTATGGTTCAGAGGCATTATGGAGATGTGTTGGATCCCCCTAAGTGTTGACTTATTTATCATTTTTTTTAGAACATGGGAGTGACTAACCAACACTTTCTAGTGGGAGGTGGATGGGGATACTATAAAGGTGAGAATCACATTGGAAGATGTTCATAATCTACTTTGATTACCATCATGGGTAACCTATGATCTGTGATGCCCTAGAGTCTAAGGATGAAAGACAAACCTTAGCTTTATGGATAACAGGGTCAGAGAGATATTTTATTAGGTTGTGTGTGTAATTATTTAATGTTTATATGTCAACCATTCTAGATATATATAAGTTCATTATAGGGTTTGCTATATCCCATGTGCTTTGTCACAAGTTAGATGGGAAGGTCCCACTAGATGTGGTGGCCTTTTGTTAGTCTATTCTAGAGTAGATCACTTTGTATGACCTAGGATTAGTTGCTTGGGTGGAGTTTGTGCACAATATGTATGGGATGTTGTATAGAGGGTAGAATAACATGGACCTTATGATTTTTTCAAGAATTTGGATCTATGAGAGATTTTATATGTACTATCCAACTAGGTCACCCCATGTTATGGATGATAGGCTACCTCGAGTGACTAGGTAACAATAGAACCATTCGGTACGGGCTGTGTTGCATACCCCACCACTATAAATAGTCATATGTGGCGAGATTTTATGGAAGCTATATGTATATGTATATGTGTGTGTGTGTGTATATATATATATATATATCTTGTAACTATTTGGCTATCTTGGTCTAATATTATTGTTTGCTTGGGTCATAACTACATTAGTAGGCATTATACCTGGTGGGTAGAGCCATACCCTATTGTTCATGTTCCTAGATAGTTTGGACTACCACATCTAGTGGTTCTTATAGTGGTGCCAACTTTTTGGGCATGACATGTTAGGGATATGAGGGGTAGAGGTGGTGCAAGATCACTAGTGGAGATATTTATGATTTGGCCATAATGAGTAAGACCATGGACAAGTCAGGCTCAATAGTAAAGGGTAGTTTGATCAAACGTTGATGAGGGAGTAGCCACAAATGTGGAGATGGTTGGTGTTAAGGGTGAGGGTGAGGATGTGAACCACATTTGAGTCACAACAAGCATTATAGGTTCTCCCATGAGCATAACAAAGACAGAGATGTCATTGGGTGGTGTAGGGAACATAAGAGGTAGTAACTACATAGGGAGACCCTACATCACATAATACAAAGAGTTGGGCTATAGAGAGATAGATTCAAAGAGGACCTTAGTATGCACAAGTTATTGATCTAGGTGTTGAAGCTACTTAGAGGTAGACTACATTGGAGATGCTAGGTGGTCACACTAATAAGGAGACCATGGTTGGTGACATCGGTCTTGGTAAGTAATGCTTTTTGTTTTAAGTATTAGATAGATCACTAGATGTTTAGTTGTATTTTTTATTTATGTAGATAGATGATTTGGAGATTTAGATGTGCGTGTGTGTGTGTGTGTGTGTGTGTGTGTGTGTGTGTGTGTGTGTGTGTGTGTGTGTGTGTGTGTGTGTGAGATATCTAATGTACACTTGGTTTTAGCTTTATATATACTACTAAGGAGGAGTTTAAATGGGGTGCAGTAGTTTAGGCCACACACCATGATATTTTGGATGGAGTGTTATTGCATCATGATACTACTACTATAGAGGATCTTATTGTACCATTTGACCCAATGTATGCTAGTTGGTTTCACTTGGTTGGAGAGGTCACCTAAGAGATATAGGCATGAGGGTATGGGCTAAAACTACCCATTAGAGTTGGGGATGGAGAGGCACAATCTTGGCAAGCATTGGCTCGGGATTGAACTACTCATATGGATGCTATTATAGAGCTTAGATGTGTACAGGACTAAGTGATCAATCTATAGGGATATGTTTCTATGCAAAATTGCTTTCTACATTCAAAGAAGAAATAAGAAACTGAAAGATGGTTAAGGCTAGAAGTACCTGATATAGTCGTGCGCACCGAAATCAGACGTTGAAAGATTCTCCTCTTTTGCTGTGGAGGAATGACACCTGCGAAGAAAAGGCTAAACACGGAAAAATGTTAATAAGAGATATGGTGGGCTGTCAAGCGAACGCCCGATCCCAGAAGTACGAAGACTCCCTAGAAGGATATCAACCCACTGATAAAAAAGAGCATAATATTGGACGAAAGTAGATGATAATGATAGAAATAAATGACAAAAAATAAAGAGCGTACCTGATATGCGGCACTGTTTTGCACAGTCGCCGGTGTCGGTCTCTGTGGTGCCGGCGTCGGTTAGGGAAGGTGCCGACGTCGGTCAAGGTGCCGTCGTCGGTCGGGGCAGTGACCGGTGTCGGTAGGGGCAGGTTCTGGGAAACGGTTCGGGACAGGTTCTGAGAGAGTCAGGCAGGTTCAGGGAGAGTCTGGGGGGTTTGAACAGAGTCAGGATAGGTCTGAACAGTCAGGACAGGGTCTGATATGGTCAGGGTAGGGTTTGATAAAGACAGGGACGAAGTTTAGACAGAGTCTAGGCAGGGTTTGATAAGGACAGGGACGAGGTTTAGACAGAGTCTGAGGAGTTTGAACAGTTGGGAAGACAGAAAATAAATAATAACTAAGAAATAAAATGAAATAAACAGAATAAAGACTTACTTGGTAGAAGACCCGATGAAAGCCGTGGTGTGCAGATTAGTTGATGTCGTAGTGTCGATGATTGCTCAGAGTTCGCAGGTTCGTGGAGAAATTCGCAGGTTGGTTGCTCAGCGTTCGGTTGATCAGCGTTCTGGGATCCGGTTCGAATGGCTGGCGGAGGTTGATGAAGGCGGGGGACGGGGACGGTTCCAGAAACGGTTCGTCAACCGTTTCGGGAAACCGAATGTTAACTGATAACGGTAAAGGGGAAGGTGACCGACGTCGGCAGGATTGCCGACGTCGGCCGATAGGTGACCGACGTCGGCGACATCGGTCAGGTAAAGACCGACGTCGGCAGATGCATAATGGGGATAGAGCCTAGTTTTAGCTCTGTGTTCATCTTTACATGCTGCCAGGGTCAAGGTTGGTGAAACAAGTGATCGGCAAGGGTTCAATAGGCGAAGAAGAAAGAAGACGAGGAATGACCAGGGGAGTCGACATGATTTCGGTGTCTACATTTGCCCCTTTTTGTCTTGTTGGTTGTTCTGGACGAACTGCAAGACAAAAATAGGAGTGAGTGCCCCAGGTGAGGGATAAGGTTGATTTCGTCTTGTTGGTTGTTCGAATGAACTACAAGACAAAATAGGAAGCAAAATGCCCCGAGTAAGGATGAGGTATTCCCCCTCAAAGCAGGAATCGAGGGAAGGGAACCGGGAATCGGGTGCTGATTTGATAAAGAGCGGATGAAAAAGGGGTGAGGGTGAACGCTGCAAAGGTCGTGATTGCGCGCATACCACTGCACGAGATGGTCAGGTCAAAGTGTCACAGGTCAAGGGTCGAGGAGTGCCAAAATTGAAGTAACCAGGCCCCAGCATTTAGTCATCTGCTGATCGGGTCACTCAATCTAAGCTGAAGCTCCAAATGGGTCGTCACGTTCCAGGTATCCCAGGCTCAGGAAGTGCTCCTAGAAACGCGAAAAAGTCACAAGTAGTGCGGATCAACCGGTGTGTGATCCTATACTTGTGAGGGTCCAAAAGGTCTGCGCACAATTCTGCTAACCAGTCATGAGGTAGCATACATGCAAAAACAACCAAGGCAACAACGTCTTGGAAATGGTCGAGGTCGGAGGAGATAGGTATGATCTCCAATGGTTGGTGGTCGATGGATGGATGAATGGACGAAAGGATGCGGCTGAGCTAACCCCAGAAGACCCCATGTCAACTAAGTGCTGCCTACATAGCCCTGGTGATAGGGCCTCAGGCCGATGTAGTTCAGACAAAGGGTCCGAGTGGTAGACAGGTGGTTAAAATGGGTGATAGATTGGTCGATGATTGGATGAAATGATGAGAAAAAAAAAAAAAAGATGTTGCAGCCTTTTCCAAATGGTGTATTCTGCAACATTGGTTGACGGGTTTTTCATCCCTAGCAATATTCCATATTCGTGATGGATGTATGCTAAAAATGAATTGAGGTCTATTTATGCTTCAGCAAGTATTGGTTTATGCTTAACATAAATTGGGTCGAGTCGATAGTTTCCATGTGTATTGGTGTCCATAGAAACTAGGGTGAATAGGCTAGGTCAGGTTGATGGTCTGAAAAGAGAGTTGAGCTGAGTCGATTGACAAGTGATGAAGGTGAATGTGACCAAAGTGCAGAAGAAGTGAAAAGCATATTGCTCTTTCATTGACAAGGACCAAAAAGGAAGCATAGATAGGGGGTTATGAGAACCAAGAGCCCCATTCATGCGTGACGTCGTTGATCGTGGTTATGTTAGAGCGGTAATCGAATCACTTAGACATTAAAGTGAGCTCGAAGTCCCTTGAGCGGGTGATAGGAGGAGGAAGGAGGGTAACCCGTTTTAAGAGCAGAGATAACTTTGCCCCTTTTTATAGGAGACCCTGAGACAACTACAAGTCAAGTCTGTGACTCGTTTTTTTTTTTTTTTTTTTTTTTTTTTTTTTTTTTTGGCGCAGACTGATCAATGCGGGAAGCCTGCAGAGAGATGTCATTTGTTGTAGTGGTCAGGTTGTGAAGCTGATCGATGCGGGAAGCTTCTAAAATAATGCTGTTTATTGCCAGAGTAGTCATAGCCATCCTTCGAGGGAGTGGTCTAGATTTTTGTTTAATAAAAAGGCTTTTGAATAGCTGTCCTTCGAGGGAGCAGTCTATTTATTACAGCAATGATAGTACAGCTGTCCTTCGAGGGAGCAGTCTGTTTTTTTGATTTTGATATAGATATAGTGACCATGGATATGTTTTGACATCTTGATTTGTTTTGACAGAAATGTGAGTCATGGACAAGATTATAGAAGGTCAAGGGCTCCCTTTTATTAGGACAAAGCATCCATACCGCATAAAAGGGTTATAGGAATTGTTAAGAGGAATAGGGTTGAAAGGAAGTAGGACTAAGAGGACGGGGATTGCTCAAGGGACGAGCTCAAGTTAAGTGTCAAGTGGACGAATACTCGACTAGCAGTAGAACGGTCGCAGATGCAACGCATTAAGAGGCTCAGGTTCTGGGCATCCATCAAGAGAAGACAGACGGTAAGCCCCTGATCCATACTTGTGCGTGATAATAAAAGGTCCGAGCCAATTAGGAGCAAACTTGCCTCGTTTACTTCGCTCCATATTGGTCACGTGTTGATTCTCTTTGAGGACGAAGTCTCCGATGTTGAAATCTCGTTCTCGCAGATTTTTGTCATAGGTGTGTTTGATGCGACGTTGATAGACATGGAGATGATTAAGGGCAGCAAGACGGTGTTCGTCAAGTAACTCAAGTTGAGCTAAGTGATCTTGACGAAAGTCATCGTTGGAGAGAATGTCATGTAGAGAAATGCGGAGAGACAGGATCTGTACTTCGAGAGGTAAGACAGCCTCTGTTCCGTACACAAGAGAAAAAGGGGTAGCACCCGTAGAGGTTCGGATGCTAGTGCGGTAAGCCCACAAAGCGAAGGGAATGTGAATGTGCCAATCCTTGCCTGTGTCACTAACCACTTTCATGAGAATTTTGGTGAGAATTTTGTTGGAAGCCTCGGCCTGCCCATTTGCTTGTGGGTAGTAAGGCGAAGAGAAACTGAGTTTGATGCCGAAGGAGTCGCATAGCTTTTGGACAGTTTTGTTTTTAAAGGACTTGCCATTATCGGTGATGATTTTATGAGGGACACCGAAACGACAGATGATGTGAGTGTTGATGAAGTCGATGATCTTGTCGGCTTTTATGGAGACAAGAGGAATGGCTTCCACCCACTTGGTGAAATATTCAGTGGCTGTGATGATGGATTGATGACGAAGAGACGAATGAGGATTAATCTCACCGATGAGATCTAAACCCCATTGAGAAAAAGGCCAGAAATCTTGAGCAACTTGTAAGGCGTGACTGGGGAGATGAAGCAAGTTAGAGTGCTGCTGACACTTGATGCAACGCCGAACATAATCGCTACAGTCTTGATGAAGGGTAGGCCAATAATAGCCCAGACGAAGGATGCGCTTGGCAACCGAATTTCCACTGAAATGTCCGCCACAAATTCCGTCGTGGACTTGTTGAATGGCTTGAGATGCTTCAGTGGAGGTGAGACAGCGAAGAAGGAGGCCGTCGAAGCCTCACTTATAGAGAAGACCCCCTAGCATGGTATAGCGAGCAGTACGCTTGATAAAAGCTCGTCGTGCATTACTAGAGAGGTTGGGAGGAATGATAGAGAGAGATAAGAAGTCCACAAGTTGCTTATACCAAGCATCTTGTGGGCTTGGGTCTATAGTGTTGACATGATGAATGTGAGGAGAGATATATGAAGGTAACGACACACGATGCACCGTGACAAAAAGTCTGGATGCAGATGAGGAAGATGGGATATGGGAAGCAAGAGAAGCCATAGTGTCAGCAAACTTGTTCGTGGATCGAGGAACAGTCTGCAAGAGGAAATGGTCGAAAGATGCAAGGAGAATGTCAGCACGATTTTTATACCTTTGCAAAATTTCATTTTTACAGAGGTATGAACCGTTAACCTGATTGACGACGAGCTGCGAGTCACCGAAGATGTTGATGGACTTGATGCTGAGAGAGAGGGCGGTCTGAAGTCCCAAAATTAAGGCCTCGTATTCGGCCATATTATTGGTACAATCAAAGTCGAGTTTAAAAGACAGAGGCATGGGCTCCCCTTCGAGTGGGATGAGAATGACCCCAGCACCTCCACCTAGTTGACATTTGGACCCGTCAAAGAACATAGTCATCTGATAGGTGGTGTCGTCGGAGGAAAGCGCAGCGATAGACTCGTCAGGGAATTCACACTGCGAAGGTTGAGTGTCAGGGAGAGGGGCATCGGCTAGTTGATCAGCGATGGTTTGCCCCTTGATAGATTTCTGCTGGATGAATTCGAGATCGAACTCAGCAAGCAGCATGAGCCACCGAGCCATACGTTGATTCTGATATGGCTTGGAGTGCATATATTTGAGAGGGTCGGTGTGGGTGATGACAAAGGTTTTGTGACTGAGAAGATAGTGGCGAAGCTTAGTAGCAGCAAAGACTAACGCCAAATAGAGTTTCTCGATATGGGTATACCGAGTTTCATAGTCGACCAGTGTGCGGCTGATATAATAAACGGCTTGCTCACGGTGATGCTCGTCTCGGTGCGCGATCATGGCACCTAACGAATGGTGAGTGGCTGAGATATAAAGGTAGAAGGGTTGGTCGTCTTTAGGTGGAATGAGAACTGGTGGAGAGACTAGATAGCGTTTTAAGGCTTCAAAAGCCTCTTGACAGTCCTTATCCCATGTAAAAATGACATCCTTCTTAAGGAGATGATGAAAAGGTTGGCAGTGGTCAGAAAGCTGCGAGATGAAACGGCGAATAGACTGGAGCTTGCCTTGCAAACTGCGAAGCTGCTTGAGATTGGTCGGGGGAGGCATTTCGAGGATAGCGCGAATCTTGGCAGGATCTATCTCGATGCCACGGAAGGAAACGATGAAGCCGAGAAGCTTGCCAGAGAGGACCCCAAAAATACATTTCTTGGGGTTAAGACAGACATTGTACTGAAGAAGACGAGAAAAGATGATGTTGAGAATGGTCAGATGGTCGCGGCGAAATTTGGATTTGTCGAGAAGGTCATCCACATAGTCCTCCATGATTTTGTGGAGGAGATCGTGGAAAATGTAGGTCATGGCACGCTGATAAGTGGCGTCTGCATTCTTCAAGCCAAAAGGCATGACTCGATAGCAGAAAGTCCCCCACGGGGTGATAAAAGTAGTCTTGTGCTGATCTTCCAGAGCAATCAGAATTTGATTGTATCCTGAAAACCCGTCCATAAGAGATAGCATCTCATGGCCGGCCGTAAGATCAACAAGCTGGTCGATGTTAGGAAGAGGAAAGTCGTCTTTAGGACAGGCTAGATTAAGGTCACGATAGTCTGTGCAGATCCGAATCCCCCCAGTTGCTTTGGTGACTGGGACGATGTTAGAGACCCACTGTGGATAATCGATAGGCTGGATGAAGGAGACAGAAAGGAGACGCTGAAGCTCCTCCTTGACAAGGAGGGCAATGCGAGGATGCATCTTTCGAAGCTTTTGCCTGACAGGCTTAGCCTCTGGTTTGGTGACAATGTTATGGGTAACGATGGTGGGGTCGATGCCAGGCATATCACTGTAAGTCCAGGCAAAGGCCTTGCTATGGTCGGAGAGGAACTGGGTATAGTCAAGCTGCTCCTGAGCGTCTAAAGATTGGCCAATCTTTAAGACATGAGGAACATCAGAAGAAGGAAGGTTGATGTCAATGGTTGATTCATTTAACATAACCTGGGTCTCAGAAGGGAGGGAGCGCTGGATGAAAGAATCATCAGCGCCCATGTAAGAAAGAATGGCGTCATCGTCAACGCAGTGAACAGTGTGAATGGTTGCCGACTCATCTCCGATCATGGTGGGAAGAATGAGAGGGAGAGACTTGGATACCCCATTGAGCTGATAAGTCAAGGGGTCCAGGCGAATGGTGTTTATGGAAAAAAAAAACTAGGAGGAATCGAAACCACTGACTCCGTAGGTGAGGGTGGCGAAATAGGCGAGTGTGGAGGAGATTGGTCAAGGATTGGTTCAGGATAAAGGTCTACAGGGTCTTGAGTGGGGTCGTGATATCCCAGACCATACCGTTTCTTGGCGTCGTCGTCATTGAGCGGTTGGATAGGCTGATGGGAGCCCTGCTCATAGCGTCCGAAACCAAAACCCTTCCATGCACACCTGTAAAGGTAAGTATGTGCAAAGGTGGGGTTGCCAAGAAATGAGAAATCTGATGTGAAAGGTTGAGGTGAAGAAAGAGGATTACCGTCAGTAGGAGCTTGATTAAGCCCTCCATAGACGAGGTTGGTGCGGAGGTGAGGGGGACCATAAGGTATGATCATCCCAATTCGATGGTCGTAGCTGGGGCTGTGATGAAGGCGTCCATACTCTTGCGGAGTTTGGAACATGTCTAAAGCCAACAAGCGATACTCTCCCAATGAAAGTCTTTGAAAGACGTCTTCCATGGGATCTGTGGTTGTCGCTTGAAGGGGAGGTGTAAGGGCGACCGCCTGTTGCGAACTGGTTGAAGCTTCCGCGGATGGAGGAGGTGCCGAGGTTGATGGCTTGATAGGAATGAGGACATCATTTGGACGGTAGGTGGTATTGCAGGTTTTGAAAGGCGAAGGGTCAGCGGGAATGGTGTGGACTTGTCCGTCATGCTCAAACTTCACACAACGGTGCAGGGTGGAGGGGACACAGGCCATGGCGCGGGTCCAGGGTCGGCCCAGCAAGATGTTGTATTGGAACTCTCCTTCGATGATGTAGAAGAGCTCCGGGACTGTGCGTGGACCAACGCGGATATGAAGGATAACTGTGCCAATGGTCGTGGCAGTAGTGTCATTGAAAGAGTGCAAGATCGCGTCAGTTTTGGAGACGCAATTCTTGGGAAGAGCCAACTGATCAAAGGCATGAGTGGAGATGATGTTGATGCTAGCGCCCCCGTCGATCATAACGCGTTTAATGCGTGTCCAATCAATGTAGGCAGTGATGAAGAGGGTGGCATCCTGATCTTCCGTGTTGGATGTAGGAATCTCAGAGTCGCTGAATGTTATGGAGGCAACAGGGGCTAAGGAGTGGACAAGGGCAGCAAGTGGCTAAGGATCCTCAGGTTGGACCTCCGCTGCCTGCAGGGCTTGGATGAGGGCCTGACGATGTTGAGGTGAGGTTTGGATGAGATCGTAGAGGGACATCTTCATAGGCATCTGGTGAAGCTGTTTCAACATGGAGTCGTGGATTGGTCCAGAAAAAGAAGAAGGAGAGGAAGGTTGAGGCGCGCCAAGGATAGAAATCTTAGGCTTAGGCGGTTGAGGTGGATTGACAAAAGGGTAGGTCCAAGGAATGGCGGCTTTTTCTTTCGCCTTATCCTTTTGTGACCTAGTGGTGATGTGAATGGCATTGATTTCAAAGATGGGAGGTGAAGATGATGTAGGGGTTGTAACCGGTTGATGAGATGTGGATGGGTTTGAAGAGGTTGAAGGGTTGTGAGAAGGAGTCGGGGTGCGGTCGAAAGTGTCCTCAAAGAGAAGAGTGTCTTTCTCCAGATAACGGCGAATGATAGCCTTGAGGGCACAACAAGTCTCAGTGTCATGTCCTGGTGTACGATGATATAAACAAATCTTCATGTCGTCGAACCAAGAAGGTTTAGACCCGAGAGGTTGAAAGGGCTTGATGGGTGGAAGAGTTATGCTAGAAGTTTGCAAAAGTCATTGCAAGATCAAAGAGTATGAGCCCACTAAAGGGTCCATGTTCATCGATGTATGCGATGTCGGTGACTTTTGCTTGGGCGAAATGGGAGGAGGTTTTCGTACCACCTTCTGGGTTGATGGTGCGATGACAGGCGGAGACGGTACACTCTTCGTGAGAGGTATCGCCCTTTTGGGAGAGGGTAGGCTAGCGGTAGGTAAAGGAAGCAAAGGAGGCAACCGGTTTTGGTTAGAGGTTGAAGCGGGAAGGACTCTGGTTAAGGTTGAAGGATGCGGGCCCAAAATGGAGGGCAATGGTGACGAAAGAGGAGGCGTTCGCCTCTGTGGTTTGGCAGTTTTTTGAGATTTAGATTGAAGACTACGATTAGTTGAAGTTTGGGTTAAGTCCACCTTCACTTGTGGATGAGTGAGGTTGGAGACGGGGCGAACGCCAAGTGATTTGATAGGTTTAGGCGGGGTAGATGAGGGTTTTGGTTTTGATGAGGTTGATGGAGATGTAGACGATTTGGAAGTGGAGATCGGATTTTTGTTGATAGTCTTAGAAGGTTCTGCCATGGGAGGATTAGCAGCATGAGATGAGAGGGCCCGGGCTTGTTGAAGAGCTGTGAGGCGGTCCCACAATCCCTGATGTTCCACTTTCCTAGAAGGGAGAAGTTTGAGTCTCTCCACTAGTCGGGAAAATGGCTGAGAAGATGCGGGATGAGGTTTAGGCTCTTGAGAAGATGCCAATGGTTGTGGGACTGAAGGTGGGACGGATGTAGTAGTCTCGGGCTCAAAGCAGGATGAAGTTGTGACAGGTTCATGTTTGGTTGGAGATGAAGGAGAAATAGGTTCTTCTCTGGGTGGAGAAGAAACTGGTGAATGAAGCTCCTCAAGCGGGTAAAGGATAGGGATGATAGTGCCCTCCACTTGTGGCCGAGGAGTAGGAAAGGTTGGGTCCTCCATGGGCAGCAAGAAGGAAGATGGTGAAACTGGCGGTGCTGGTAAGGTCGAGGCGTCCTCCAAAATGAGAGAAGTTGAGGGAGAACTAGCCGGAGAAAGAGGTTCGTCCACATGTGATGGACTGATGGATGAACCCACCTCTTGGGGTTGGTTGGAAATGAGGGGCGAGACTGTATTGACTGTTCGAATATTATGGGTATTGTCAGTCAAGGTCTGGACGTTGTTTTGGGTTGGTGGATGATTAGGGAATGGTTGTTTGAAGATATCGATACCCTGATTAGGAGGGGCGTTAGGATTGTCGAGGATGAGGTCACCCTTTTCCAACATGTCTTGAACTATGTTTTTAAGGGTTTTACAGTTGCCCGTGTCATGACCTTTAACACGGTGGTAGTGGCAGAAGTCATTCTCCCTATACCACGTAGGGATGGTGCGTGAGGGATCAAATTGTGGTGGAGGTCGGATCTGAGGGAGATTGATGGCCCCTTGTTTGACGAGTTTTTCCAGCACAGACGCGTATGATTCTCCAAGTGGAGTAAACTGTCGCTGTATGTATCTCTGCTGAAATTGACGAGTGGCGCTCATGGACATGGATGGTTCAGGTTGATTAGTTGAAGGCGAAGAAGAAGAAGATCTAACAACCATAGCATTTGCTGAAGCTTTAGATTTAGGATTGGACGAGGAGGGCTTAGAAGAAGGGTCATTGGTTTTGGAGTTGGGATTCTTACTCCGCAACTTGACTTTATTCTCCTCAACGGCACGTAATTCAAGTTTACGAGCCATCGTGAAGGCCTCGTCAAAAGTGCGGAAGGTTTGAACCCTCAAGGTAGAAGAAATATGTTTAGCACAGGCTTGAGAGAAAAGTTCAATAAGCTCAGGCTGAGGTAAAGAAAATGAAAGTTGATTGATAAGGCTCCTCCACCGAGCGACGAAATCAGCAATAGATTCATCCTCGAACTGGCGAATAGAATAGAGGTCTGTGATAGAGACCTTCTTGGTGATATTGATGGAGAAATGATCGAGGAAGAGCTGGGCCAACTGAGTGAATGTAAGGATGGAATGGCTGGGAAGAGAGCTATACCAGTCAAGTGCAGCACCTGAGAGAGACATGGGAAACGTGCGTAAGAGTAACGCATCATCGTGGGCGATAAGGTAACAGGCATGTCTGAATGCCCGTAAATGTTGTTGTGGGTCTTCCTTACTCTGAAAATGAGAAAACTTAGGAAGTTCCCACTGGTTGGGATATGGTCTGATGGGGATGGAAGGATGGATGGGCTCGTTACAGATTTGTTCGTACGAGAGAGTGTTGCGTGAGCCGGTAATAGAGGTCTCTAGGTTGGACATTTTATCCATCAGCATCTTGATAATATCTACTGACGGATTGGCGGATGGAGCACCTCCTAGATTGTGAGGCGCTTGAAAGAGGCTGGAAGAGGTATACGACGTAGTCGGTTGTACCAATAAGGGCGCAACGTACGGATGACTAGTCGTAGGGACGGAAGAAGTGACTAAAGATGGTTGGATGGAAGATATGGGTAGGTTTGATGTTGTCATGGGAGGTTGGTTAGAGGTAACATGGGCTAACGGATGGGTAGCCACCCTAGTGTTGATAGGAGTAAGAGTGGGCGGAATAGAGACGACCAGGTTTTGAAAAGGGGTAAAAAGTGGTTGAGTATACTGAGATTGATTGGGGGCCGAAACCCCGGTGAAAGTGGGCCCAACAACAGAAGGAGAGGCCACACTTGGATGGTTGGTGAAAGGTTGGTCATTGGTTGAGGCAACAGCCTGGGTGTCTAAAGGTTGGACTACAGACGTTGTTGATACGACCGCAGTTGCGAGGAGAGAAGTTGGCATTCCATAAATTGGATTGCCAAAGGGGTCTCGCATTTGGCTATTCGCGAGATAGTGTTGCAGGGCTTTAGTATTGAGGTCTAAGAATTGTGCGAAGTCTTGGTCCCCTTCTGGAATAATAGGCGTTTGGGGCGGAGATGGTCTGGTAGGAGTTTTTTCAGTTTCTGAGTTGAACTCCATTGTAGGGTTGGTTGTAGGCGAGGTAGACGGAAGAGGATGATGCCTCGCGTGATCGACTAGAGCCTTGGCTTGGCTATGAGTCAGAACCATTCAAGGCAAGGGAGAACGTCCTCACAAGCTCAAACAAGCAGATAAGAACCAAAAAGATGAAGACACAAGCAGATCCTGAAACTCTAGAAATAAAATTTTAGGATTATAGTGGCTTATGCCTTAGAATGTGTATGTAGAGAAAGATTGGCTGAAAAATGGGTCCTAGAAGAAGCAGTCTATGGATGGTCTCGAGTTTTGTTATGGTGCTCAAGAAGTCTGTGTTAGGGTCTGGTACGTGGCCTGGTGCTAAGGAGCAAGCTCCCCTCACTTCACGATTCCAGTGGTTAGCTGGTTTCGCTTAGCCAAGATATACCTCGCCTAGAGATTATACTCCGCCAGAGAACGGAGTGGGTTTCCCCCTTGGTGATGAAATCCAAGTAGGGTCACCGGGACGGGTAAGGTATCCGCTGGGGGATGAAATCCCAGTCGGGCCTTGTCTCAGGTAAGTTAAAATGTTTGTTTTGTGCAGGTGGTTTGGTCGTGTAACATGAAGTGATCTAGATTAATTCAATATGCGATTTAATTACTATGTGTGGTCTAAGAGATGCAGGCAAACAGAAATGAATGCAGAGTGTTTTAATGTCCAAGTCGAAATGTTTGTTCGTATGAAGACGAATGGAGAAAGAGTCGAAGAATATGAGTTTAGCTAGTCTAGAAGTACAAGAAAGAAAGAAATGTTCGTTTTAGTTCTGCTTATGATGTCGTTTAAGAAGAGACAAAAGGAGGCGAAAAGGAAGAAACCTAATGCGCCTAAATGAACGAAAGAAAGAACCCAAGGAGGACCTAGGGTCCCACCGGGCGTGCCAGAATGTTTCTATGCAAAATTGCTTTCTACATTCAAAGAAGAAATAAGAAACTGAAAGATGGTTAAGGCTAGAAGTACCTGATATAGTCGTGCGCACTGAAATCAGACGTTGAAAGATTCTCCTCTTTTGCTGTGGAGGAATGACACCTGCGAAGAAAAGGCTAAACACGGAAAAACGTTAATAAGAGATATGGTGGGCTGTCAGGCGAACGCCCGATCCCAGAAGTACGAAGACTCCCTAGAAGGATATCAACCCACTGATAAAAAAGAGCATAATATTGGACGAAAGTAGATGATAATGATAGAAATAAATGACAGAAAATAAAGAGCGTACCTGATATGCGGCACTGTTCTGCACAGTCACCGGCGTCGGTCTCTGTGGTGCCGGCGTCGGTTAGGGAAGGTGCCGACGTCGGTCAAGGTGCCGTCGTCGGTCGGGGCAGTGACCGGTGTCGGTAGGGGCAGGTTCTGGGAAACGGTTCGGGACAGGTTCTGAGAGAGTCGGGCAGGTTCAGGGAGAGTCTGGGGGGTTTGAACAGAGTTGGGATAGGTCTGAACAGTCGGGACAGGGTCTGATATGGTCAGGGTAGGGTTTGATAAAGACAGGGATGAAGTTTAGATAGAGTCTAGACAGGGTTTGATAAGGACAGGGACGAGGTTTAGACAGAGTCTGAGGAGTTTGAACAGTTGGGAAGACAGAAAATAAATAATAACTAAGAAATAAAATGAAATAAACAGAATAAAGACTTACTTGGTAGAAGACCCGATGAAAGCCGTGGTGTGCAGATTAGTTGATGTCGTAGTGTCGATGATTGCTCGGAGTTCGCAGGTTCGTGGAGAAATTCGCAGGTTGGTTGCTCAGCGTTCGGTTGATCAGCATTCTGGGATCCGGTTCGAATGGCTGGCGGAGGTTGATGAAGGCGGGGGACGGGGACGGTTCCAGAAACGGTTCGTCAACCGTTTCGGGAAACCGAATGTTAACTGATAACGGTAAAGGGGAAGGTGACTGACGTCGGCAGGATTGCCGACGTCGGCCGATAGGTGACCGACGTCGGCGACATCGGTCGGGTAAAGACCGACGTCGGCAGATGCATAATGGGGATAGAGCCTAGTTTTAGCTCTGTGTTCATCTTTACATGCTGCCAGGGTCAAGGTTGGTGAAACAAGTGATCGGCAAGGGTTCAATAGGCGAAGAAGAAAGAAGACGAGGAATGACCAGGGGAGTCGACACGATTTCGGTGTCTACAGGATAGTTTGATGTTCTAATATCCCAGACTACCTCATTATAGTGGACTATTCAAAGGGGTCAGTCACAAGCATCTATGGGTAATGTGGCTCAACCACTAGATAGGCATGATAGAGCATAACTATAGAGTTATTTGATATTGTATTTTTACTTTGTATTATGTTATATCAAAATCTTGATATGTATGGATATGGACATTACTTAGATTATGAGTTGTATTTGTATCATGGATGTATGGATGTTTGTAGTTATTTTCCTTCTAGCACATGTTTTAGTTTTGATGTATATGTTATTGGAAATATATGATGTATGATTTATTTTCTAGAATTATGTGAGAGACATGCATGGTTAAAACTAAAAAATACATTTGTAAAATAATGTAAATTATCATAAAATGTAATACACACTAAATCATAATGGGAAATGTGTAAAATAAAGGATGAAAATATAGTAAATGTTTGTAATAATGTAAAAATGACAGAAAAACATACCAACTTAACACAAGATAAATCATACTAATTCAAGATGGAAAGTATGAAAAAAATGTAATAAAATGGAAAATATGTTATATCAAGTGTTTGAAAAGTAGTCACACCAAGTCAAAACAAGATAAATCATATTGAATCAAGATGGGAAGTATGATTTTTTTTAAAACATGGAAGATTCGTTATAGAAAAAATGTTTGAAAATAATCACACCAAGTCAAAACAATATAAATCATACTAAATCAAGATGGGAAGTATGAAAATTTTTGTAATAAAATGTAAAATATGTTATATCAAAAGTAAGCTTAATAAACAAAATTTGATAGTTATTTCTGTGATAAATAGTATAGACATTTTTAGGAATATTTTGTGAGGAATGTCTGGTCCTATCCATGGTCTTATATTAAAAGTCACAAGGGAAACACCACTGAGGTGTAATAAGTAATATTATTATTAGAGAATAAGGATAAATTTGTGTGAAATTCCTGGTCCTATCCAAGGTCTTATACTAAAACTCACAAATGGGAGAACTCTAGGAGTATGATCAAATAACAAAGCATATTCATCAAGGAGTGATATTGGGATTGTTGTAGTGAATTAAGGTAATGGAATAAGCATGACATAGGAATTTACAGTTAAACCTTAGTATAATTGAGGCATATGAAGAAAATAAAAATGCACTAATAGGTTAGTGACCCTCAAATGTAAAATATATTTGTTCACTATAGACACAAAACTTTATGGGAAAATAAGTGGAGTACTAATATCAAGTCAAAAATGTTATATTTACAAGAAAATTAAAATGGACCTACCTTCCCACAATGTGTTCCCCATTCCTCAGGCTCCCTTATAGAGGCATTGATCTACAATGAAGATTGGGTACTTGTAAGAGAAAGTAGGTAGCACTATAGATAATTTTGAATTTTCTTATTCCAATCTACTAGAATACCACACCTAATAGACCTTGGCTCTATTATGAGGCCAAATGTTGAGCTCCACTTAGGGATAGGATAAGTGTTATGAATCATGTCTTTTTTTGAAATTTTGACTTTTTTATTGTTATTTTTGCCTTTTCATCATTTCTTTTTGTGTAAAATTATTTGACTTTTAACTTCTTATGGTTTTTATGATAACCAAACATGAATGACATAAGTGAAAAACACAGATAACCTTTGGGTTTTGGTTATAGGAAGCAAGATATATAGAGAGATTATTTAATAATTAATTTGGCTTTCCTATAAGCTAGTATGTGATTTCAAATCTCAATTGTATGTGTGTTTAATATGAGGTGGAAAATAAAGAGGATAGATGGAGATAAAAAGAGATCTATATATATAGTGATACAATAAGAATTATGATTGTTAATTGATCATATGGTAAAGATAGGATATTATGTGGATGTGGGTTTAATAACAAAGTCACAATAATAACTATCTTTGTTTGAATTGAAGATAAAAAGTAATCATGAAAGTATAAAGAGAGAAAGAGAAAGCCATGTGAAAAGAATTATAAGCCATGATTATAAGTTGGTAAAACTCCATATAAAAATAATCCATAAGAGATCATAAAATAAATATGTAGATAAATGAAACCTAATGAAAATGAAAATAAACATATCCAATATATAAATTATCATAAATCAATTCCAAATCATGTAATGATGTGATATAACGCCATGATGTGTTCACAAATATTGATAAATCTCACTACAAATACCATCCATAACATCTAATGCATCCTTATGTAGTTGGATTCTGACATTTATCAAAGTTTTATCAATATTCATATAAATTAATGAAAATACTTCCTTTCATATCATCTCTATAGAAAAACTAACATCATGTGGTATAAGATAAGGAATGATAGAAAAAGAACTGAGAGATTGCAATAAGGAAGAATGATATCTAAGCACCTCTACATTTTTATCATGAATAAATTTAGATAAAAATGGATCATATATAGAATATCCATCATCATAATTAGGTGTATATAAGTCAATAGTACATGTGTCAATTATTTTATCATATGAGGAAGCATGATGAATAAAATGTGTATTTTTAGTTAGGGTAATTGGTATTTCATCTGAAGGTTTTTGATGGGAACAAGATCACAGAGAAGGAGATATTGAGAAATGATGTGAGGAGAGAGATCAAAAGTTTTGATCTGTAATCTTATCTCATCTGGTTCATAATCATATGAGTCTAAGACATTAGGAGGGATGTTTCTTATTAATTTAGGATGGTTGTTATAACCTCAAGTATAGTTGATAGGATAATTAAAACACTATGATTCATGAAATGGAATGCTAGGTAAAGGTTCAAGGGTAGGTATTTTAAAAACACCTCATTCTTTGAATTCTTTAAAATTCCAAGGGTTTTTATCACATTGAATCTTATAGGTAACACCATTATGGGTAACTTTAACACATTGGCATGTAGGTGAGGCAACTGCTCTCATGAGATGTATCTAAGGTCGACCGAGTAATATAATATAGGAAAGTGGGAAGTTAAATATTATAATTTTCTTATGAAAAATAATAAGAGGAATGGTGATGGGAATCCAAAAAAAAACAAGAGGAGGCATTTATATTTTATCATATCCTTGGCATGTATTTTGTGTGGGTTTAAGATTACATTCAGAATATCCAAGTATTTTAATAAAATCAAGGGAAGCAATACAAGTGTCTGATCCTTCATAGATTAAAGCAAATTTGACTTGGATATCTCCTATTTATATGCTAATGAAGATAGGGGGTCATCCACACAAAGAAATTTCTCATCGATAATTATGGAAGAGTTGGGAAATTTGAGTGAAAGAGAAGTGTTTACCATTTCATCAACATGGATAGACATCTCTTCAAACTACTAGATAATGTTATCTTTCAATCTAGATAATGTATCTTCTTACCCCATAGGTGGAGGATTAGGGATGTTCATTTCTAATAGTAATTACATTAGGTGATCATGATGATGAGGGGAAGTTCACAAAAGTTCTAAGAAAGGAATTTGGGATGGAAGATGGTAAAGTTATACTATAGGTTCCCATTCATCATAACCCATTAGAGAATTATTATATAAAGGTATATAAGGTTATAATAAATCCATTAAAGGGGGGTTTCATGTGAAAAAAAATTGTGTTGATAAGGTATATTAGTTTAAGTTTGGCTAGATTGGGTTGATCTATCTTAGGTAATGTAGTTGTTTCGTGAAGTGTTTCTTATGTTTGAATGGAAGAAAGTTGATGTGAATTTTGAGGGGTATCTACTTGAGGTATATTTTTTAGATTAAGGGTATAACTTGTATCAATTGTATGAGAGGAATGGTCGATTTACATTTTTAGAGGTGATTCTTGTGTGTTTGTTGGTTCCACATGCCCCAATTTTATAAGATGTGATGGGTAAGTGTCTCGAACAATGTGAAACATCATAGAATTGTTATGTTTATAGGTTGGGTATGGTTCAATATAAGAAACTAATCTCCTCATATTATTCATGTTGACCACATTCTCATCATTGGTGTTAGGATCTATGGTACTCTCAATGTTATCAGTGGTAGAGGTAGGTTGGTTGGTGTTATCTTGATGCTTAGGAAGATGATCTTTTTAGATAGATAGATGAGCATTAGCTTGATATAAGGCTTCATTTTTAATTTTGGTTTCATGAGCCTTAAGCTTTATTTCATAATCTTATTGATGTTTATGTATCAGTGACTTGTGGTCAAGTTGAGTCCAAGGATAAAGTACATAACAAGATTTCTTAGTTGGTGACAAGTTTCATGAGAATGACCCCAACTTGCATGAAACCAAGAAAAAATGTTGGGATCATACCAATGTTTCATAGGATGTGTACGGTCAAGATCTTGTGGTGAGTGTCATGGAAGATGCCTTTAAATTTCTACTCAGGAAAGAGGTTTGTGCACATCCATGTTATTTGGTTCATTCAATAAAGAACTAGGATGAGATTTGTTATTAGGTGAAAGTGAAGGAGTATGCTCCATTGTAGTGTTTGGAATGATAACTTGGATGGTGTGTATGAAATCATAAATATCTATAACACCATCATTTTTTTCATGTTAGTTTTTATCTTTTACAAGCATGTGAGTTCTCATTAGAGGATGGGAAGGTCCAAATTGATGTATAAGGAAATATTGGTGTTTAGGTTGGTCAATGGCCTCTTCCAAATATTTTTGGGAAAGAGTCCTAACATGGTATTGTAATTTAGGATGAAGAGCATTAGTGAATAAGTGGAAGAGGTTATCATCCAACATATTATGATTGGATTTATTAGACAAAGCTTTCCATCATTTAATGAAAATTTATGCCATTTCAAATTATGTTTGTTTACAATTGATAAAATGGGATAAATTATTTTCAAGAAGATCATTAGTTTAGAATTCTTGAACAAATACATTGACCAAGTCGTATATACTAGTGATGGAGTGGGTTTCAAGTTGATTATACCAATCAAGATCATCTCTAGAGAGAGTTTTAGATAAGATTTAAGTCATAACAAATGTATTGAGTTTAACCCAATATTTGTATAGGTTTTCAAACCTTTTTAAGTGTAAGGTAGAATCTGTGGATCCATTATAAGAGATAGTGGTAATTATACCTCCTATGTCAATGTTTACAATTTGAGGTACAAGAGGTTCATTTTTTAAGTGTTTAATAGTTTTATTAGTAAGTGGGGGTTGAGGTATAAGGTTACCATGTGCATCCCTAAGGGGAGGTTGGGAGCATTAGGATTTGGTGCTCCCCATTGAGTATGTTGAGGTTGATTTTGGAATTGCAATAAGTGGTTTTATATTTTCATCATTTGGTTTGCATTATTGGTTTGAAAAATAGTCATTTGGTTGAGATTTTTTAATAGTAGTTGATTACTTTGAGCAATATTTTGACTAGTAGAAGTATTTTTGAAAGCATTAATGTGTTGTGAGGTGTTAATAAATTGGGATGCACTAGTAACATGAGATGCACTAGTGGGATGAGAAGTGATAGTGGCATGGGAAGTAGTAGTAGCATGAGAAGTGGTAGTTGTAGTAGACCCATTATGAGTTAAATGGAATTGGGTATTAGTGTGGATGTTTGGGGTAGGACAACTAAAAAATACACTAGCCATGTTAGTTAAATACTTGGCATAGAGGTAAAAGAATACATGGAGGATGACATCATGGTGTTAGAAGGACAAATTATAGAAGGTAAAGGAGAGGAGGAAATCATTAATTGATTTGACCCAAATCCTATGGAAAAACTAGGTGAAGGTGAATGGGGATCTTCAAAATGAGGTCCCATCATGATGTTATATATAACTAAAGGATCCTTACCTCTATGTTGAGGGTTTTCATGGATGAAAAGGATCATTTTAGTCATGTATTCAATATCATTTTCATCTTCAATATTTTAATAAATAATGGATTAAGTGACAAAAAATAGGGAAGAATCTCATAGTTGTTCATTCTAATGGTGACATGAATATTAATTTTATTAGGGTTAGTTACCAAAACTTTTGGCTTAGTGTGCTTGTTAGGATTGGTAAAGTTCATCATGTTAGTCTGATTTTTCTCTATGGAATTATCATACAAATTTTCCATGATGAAATGGGGAAGCTAGACACTTACTAAAGAAGAGGACAAACTAGTTATTATACTAGGTCAAATGGGTAGACTATATTTTGTAAATGGAACAACTAGTAGTAAATAAAGTCAAAAAGGTTGATTATGTTCTGTGATGATACAAACAAAAAATCTCTACGGGAAACTCAGTCAAATGGGTTAACTGTGTTCTATAGGAAATTAAATAGAGTAACCTATAAGATAATGAGTCAACTAGATTAATTATGTTCTATAAGAAGAAAAATAGAGTCATTGTAAGAGACTAAGTTGATTATCTTTTGTATTTAGGAAAATTTTAGAATCTTATAAATCTAGATAACTGAGTAGTAATTTTGTAGGAAAATAAGGTAAACACACAGGTAACTAGGTTGATTAAGTCGATCTCATTATAGCACACATCACAAACATTATACCAACATTGGCAAGTTTTGCAATAAAAAACACAATTGGAAAATAGAAAGCAACAATACTAAAATGCAAATTTTGTCTAATGAGTGGACATTCCTATACGTTTTTTATATTATTTTTATAATGTGATAGGACATTTGGATTTTGCAAAGTAACTAAAAGAGGTAAGTTAAATCCATTTTCAAGTATGTTAAGGCTGAAAGGGATCTGTATTGGTGATAATATTAGCTTGGTATTGGGGCCTACCCCCTCACTTCACAATCCCATAGTGATAAGGGTGTCAATCATTTTGCCAATATATACCATCAGCCATGTATTTATACTAGGGAAAATAACTGAGTTGGCTTCCCTCTTGGTGATGAAATCCAAGTAGGTAGACCTGGGTAGAAGTGTTAGAATGCTTATTTGATATTTTGTGATTTGATAGTGTGTGAAGAAAGATAGTGTCTAATTCAGTGAATTAACCTTCCTAATTATACTATGTGAACTACTCTGAGCAAGAAAATAGATAAATGAAAAGTGAATTAATTACTACCAATGTGAGTTAATTTTTCATCTTAAAAAAGACATAGTACTAGGTTAATTCGATCAACCTAGTATGCAAATAGTATAGAATAGATTCAATCTGGTTGATCTATCTATTGCAAGATAGTCCAAAGAAGCACAATTGAGTGAGTCATCTGAGTTTCCTTGGAAAGAATCAGTTGTAGAACTAAGTTGATTCAATTGGATTAATTTAATATAAGATGATAATTTTTATATAATTGTAAAACTGGGGAAAATAGAACTATAATTTGACTAAAAATGACAAGAAAATGAAATAACTAGGCTAGTTAGAATGAACCTGAAGTTGTTTTTTATCAATTTAATTTTTGATTGATTTTAGCAATGTATTGAATCTAATAAATTGTTGTTTTTAAGCTATGTTGTCTAGATGAGGACTTGAACCTAAAAAATAGAATGTTAAAACAAATTCAAACTAGTCAACAAAGTTTGTATAAACTAAATAATTAAAAATGAATGTAAGAACTATGTCCACAAAATTGATCTAGTAGTATAAATAAAACTTATTAGAAAATTTGAAAAATAGGATGAAGACTAAATTGATACGATTGATCTAGTGTTCTACGAGGGAAAATCCAATCACACAAAAATAAATAATATCGACAGGTTCACCTTAGTTGAAAAACCTATAAGTTGATGCCTTAATTATATCAATCAGATCGATGAAGTAGAATATGACCTAAAAATAATAAATAATTAGGTCAATTAGATCAATCCAATTTTTTGTAAAAGAGAGACACTTGTACACATAACTAGACTAATCTGATTGGATCAACTGAGTATTCAAACCTATGTAGAAATTACTATATTGAGTTGACATAGTCAATTTAGTAGTCTGAAAATGAAGATTGAAAATTTTCAAGGGTTAGATTCACATCAAGTTCACTATAATGAATGAAATAAAAAGTGAATTTGATCTATAAATCAATCCTAACTTGAATAACATAAATTAGCTAACTATATTGCTAGTAATATGTAGATAATCAGGGTCATAACCAATATGGATCCATTAAACCTACCTAAGGGATCTATTATCATATGATATGGATAGATAAGGTTCCAAAGCCTTTAGTCAATAAACACCACATAATAACCCTACCTAGGTATTGATAATTCAATGCAATAATAAAATAAAGTAAATCTAATCTAGTGCTCACTAAATCTTATGGCACAAATGGGGAATAAACATAAACAATAAACATGCAAAGAAGAACTCTAATCAAGTCAATATAGAGGTAATCCTAAGAAAGGAGAGATAATATATTCATTATCCATTATACATGAAAATTTATCTACTAAAATAGAAGAGTGATGGTTAGTAATACTTACCTTGAAAACAAACTCGTCGAGTCTCAATCCCTCCTTTGGACAATGGTTTTTTGCAAGAGGTTTTTGTGGTTCTTAAAGATCACAAGGATAGGTCAGATCTAGGATACAAGACTTCTCATATTCATCCAAGACACTTCTAAAATACAATATTCTTATCCAAGAAGTATGAAATCCTAAGCAATGACTCCTCAAGTAGAATGGCAAATAGCTAGATAAAGAAGTGAAAATGAATGATGTTCTCTATGGAAAATGGGGTGAAAGATGTGTATATATAGCCTTATTTGACCCTAAACCCTTCTAAAATTTTAGCTGATATAGTCAACCTAGATAGTTAGAAAAATAGATCCATTAAATCCTAGACTAAGTCAGTTGGGCTAACTTAATCTTATAACATGTTCAATTCCTATAACTAAGCTGATCTAATCGACTGCATTCAAAAGGGTTATAAAAATGGTTTTTGGCTTAGGTAGGGGATATTTGAGGTGGTGAATTGTTTGGAGAAGAGTTTAAGGGAGGTTTCAAATCTTAAGGAAATGTAAAAGAGGGGTTTGAATTATTTTTAAGTGGAGGTATAGGGCACAATAATTTTGCAAAGCATCAAAGGCCTACTCCCCCTTTCCTGGTCCACCTTTTAAGGCATGCACTTAGAGAGGTTGAGACTTGATAGGTTCTTACAAGAGAAAAATAATTGGTAGTTGACAAATTTTAAAAATACTGTGTGTATACAAGTTTTGAGTTCCTAAAAGAGAGAAAGCATCAGTAGTTGATAAAGTTTAAAAATATTGTGTGTATACAAGGTTTGTATGTAAATTTGAAACCCCAAAATAGGTTCATATTTAAATTAAAACTTTGAATCAACCACTACAGATGGATTTTATACCTAAAATGGTTATATAATACCATCAATCCTCAAAATATAAATATAAATTTATTTGCATAAACAATATTTATACCACAAATTTGATCTATTTATACCCCAAAGTGATATAAAATGCCATAATATTTCTACTTATCTAATAAATTTGGTAAAATACACTCAATCTAACCCATATAATCCATAATATCATAGAATATTCCAATTTTTCTTCACAATCATGTAGAATTCCCCTACATATGTCTAAAATATGTCTCAATCTACTCAATCTAAATCACATAATCTGACCCAAAATATGAACCATTTGTCTATCATAGCTTGAATATTTAAGATAAGCCCACTATATTCCCCCTTTTGGGGAGAGGGATGAAACCTATGAATCACTCATCTCAAAACAAAGAGTTATGTGTTTCATGTGTTATATATAAAAATGTAATCAAGTAAAGTATGTATATAAACATGATAATATATGTCACCATATAAAGATTTGATAAATTAATTACATATGAAACATATAATCTACGTAGTGGGCATATAAGTGTCATGTCAATTACATATAACAATAGGTAATAATAGATGTATGATATAAATCATGGCATCACACACAATAGAACAATGCATGATAACAGTCATGCCATTAAGATCAACAAAAATCATATATGTAACCACAAATGCACACAATATCATGATCATGAAGAAAAAAATCTCTCAATACATGACACATGTAGATATGGATTATAAATATGGTTAGATCAAGCATTAGTCAAGAAATCTCAAGAAAAATGCATAAATCTAACAAGTTAAAAAAACCTATTCAAATGGGGTTTAACAAATGATAATTAAGAGAAAATGAAATAAATCATACATAATACCTTCTCAAGATCATCCCACCACCAAAATGCAGCTCAAAACATGATTTTCTCCTTGATTTGGTGGTCAAATCTTCAACAATTATGCAAGCAAATATCCTCCATCATCTCTTTCTCAGTAATGAAACTAGGCTCATGATATGAAATCAAATGTATGCCTATCTTGAAGTTATCCTATTTCAAATTAAGTATAATAAACATGACACACAAATGGCTTATAGAGATAATTTTGCATAATAATTTTACACAAATGAAGCTTAAAAATGATGGTTTTGGCTCTCTTATTTATAGATTTTTGAATTTGATCAATATCAACCACGACCATCCATCTTGAGATCAAGATGTGTGGCTATAAATTAATCCAATTATGTAAATAATATCCATAAATACACTCATAAATATTTGGAAGAAAGGGGCATTAAAGAAGCATGAGAGGCCTTAAACCTAATCTTTGTTGCATTTATGACTTATGGATGCCACCCCATTGATGATTTAATTTAATGATGTAGATAATATGAATCAATTTCTAAGTAAAATATATTTAATAACTTCCATGGATTTTCTACTTAAGCTCTTCATTTGAGTTAATTTATCTAAGTAAGATTAATCAATTTTATGCAATTCTTTAGAAATTGGTTGCACACTATTTATCAAACTAGTCATATGTCATATTACTAGGTTGTAATTTGATTAGAGAGGAATAGAAGGCAATTTTAGTTGTGTATGGACCAATATCCCATTTAAGATGTTGTCAACACAAAATAACACATGCACATGTCATGTGCTTTTATATTAGAAGAAAAGAGTGATCCAAAGTACCAAAATACATTTTTATCATTTTGACTAGAAATGATTTGAGAAAAGTTAATAATCATATATAATGTAGTACCCCATTTAAGGATACATTGGCCTAAATCTACACTTGTAGACAACAAGATCAAACTATTTATCACGTTTAAGTGATTTTGACCCAAATTATGCATTTTCACAAATTTCAAGTAAGATTGACAATTTCAACACAATTGTGATAGGAAAAACATGTCTATATTTTACCCCTATTTGAGAAGGTGTAGTGAGACATTCAAGTGAAGCAACATCTCTTCAAAGAAAAGAGTTATCAAAAATAAACTAGAAGGAAATTACCCATGATGCCCCCTCAAGAGGACATACACGGATGAAAGAAAAGGATGGACTCTCAAAAAGAGAGTGAAATTGAGATTAACCCATAGAATAGATTAAATCGAGATGGGCTAATACTTGCACATGTTGATTCCATTAATGATCAAAATATAATTATAATATAATGGGCCCCAAAGATGGGGGAAATGGGAAGGATACCATTCAAAAATATAAGCGACACACTTTGAACACACCCAAAGCTAGGGTGTAAGTTACGTGCTTACAGAATGATCAATCCCAAGATAATTTTCACATTGAAATATTACCAGAATGAGGGGAAAAGTCCACAAATCTTGGAATTAGAATAAATAGGATAATCGTGTCTCTAAAGAGAGGAAATAATAATTTACTCCAATAGAGTATATTTGATCAGTTGATAAAATAATTTTGCCCCAATAGGGCTGATTTTGATCACTAAAAAATAATGGTTTGCCCTTGTAGGGCTGATTTAGATTTGTGACTCATTCAAATTTTGTGCCCCATTAGGGAAAATTGGCAAACATAACTCAAGTATATAACCTAATTCATATATTAAATATGAATGGGTGCAAACATAAATGTGATGGTCTAATAACTAAAAAATTCATGAAACCAAGCTTACGAGGATGTATAAAGTGATGAAAGAGATAATCAAAAGAATGAAGGTGGTCAAGCTAATTTGAGATACATCATGTATCCAAGCACTACCTACATATTTCAAATGGACCTCAAGATAATGTATTTCACCCAAAACTAGGAGAGAATAGAATGAGGAATGAATATAATTGACCATTGTTTGATTAGACTCATAATGTATGCCAAGAGATGCATGTCTTGCATAGAGTTAGGTGTGATATAATCCATTGGTACCTAGTTTCATTGGTACACTTGAGATCTAATCATCAAAGCTACATCAATCTTGAGACTTACATCTAAAGCACAAAGTACTTCCTATAACAAAATGAAAGTATGCATCATAAGTATGAGTAACTCATAATGACATTGGATTTCAATTGCACTGAGCTAGTTTAAATGTGAATATTTATAACTAAGGATAATGATAATAATTACCAAAACTAGAGTTACAACTATTTATATTTAAACAAAAATATATATAAATGACCAAAACTCCAAAATCAATATATGAACAATCAGTATTTAAGTAGGAACAATAATGTTTAAAAAAAAGCAAGAACAACTTAATAAACAACATGAAAACAAGATATGAATAATCAAGTTCCATGTGACTTTCAAGATGTTCTTGGAAAATAAAACAAAGAACAAGACAAAACAGTAAAACAAAAGACCAAGAAGAAATAAGAAGAAAGAAAGGAAGAAAAAAGAATAGAAGAAGAGATAAGAAAGCACAACAAAACACCAATACAAATCAAATAAACACACATAAATAATGCTAGTGTGATTTTAAAATAATTATGCAGGTACGTGTAGTAGAGGCATTAATTTCTATAATAGAATAACAAGAACAAGGACATAAAGTTATCCCCAAGTACTAGGGAAATAACATAAAAGAAAAAATGTGGAAAAAAGAAGAAAATGAAGGGGGTGGTCAAACTAACTCCAGATGTATAAGATAAGTGCATGTTACCTAAAAAGCTTCATGGACATGAGCTCCAACATGAACTTCAAGTCAAATGTAGTTCTCCAAAAAAATGGGATAGAAGAAAAGTGATGATAAGAAAAACATGATTAATATTGTAGAGGAAATAAGGAAAAATGGGCTCTCAAAATGGTGATAACATATAAATTAATGCTTACAAAATGGTAAGAGCATGGGATGATTACTTGAAAAATAGAAAGAGTGTGGAGATCAAAATATACAAAAGTGTAAGATAATGTTTTTGTTCTTTTTTGGATTATTTTCTAATATTTTTGGGTTTTTGGGATAAAATATGTATAAATGTCTAGGGAATGACCTAGCTAAGGATATGCATGTCCACAGGTAAGATTTCAAATAACAACCAAACTAGTTGTAATGGTCCATGCTCACAAATCGGTGAGAGTGAGACCTTAATAAGGAAACAATGTCTAATAAATAGTATCAAAATAATAGAATACTATGTAGCATGAGATAACTTTGAAGAACCATCTAGTAGGTAAAGATCCTAAGCTGAAGATGTATTTGTGTTCACTTGTCTATAGAAATAGATGCAAAATACTATTCATGTTGAACTACTTTATAAAATTGGCATTGAATGTGTTCAAAATGTCTATGATTCATAATTAGGATCATAATTGGTCAAGGGATAAAAGATGTCCATGTTATAATGGCCTTGGATATGAAAAGAATGTGGTTCTTAAAAATAATGGTCCAGAATTAATATGGTCCAAGATAGGATGGTCCCGGGTGAGATAAAATGTGTTCAGAGTGCCAACAGTCTAAATTTTTCACTGTATAGAGTCATGAAAATAATATGGTTCTTGAAATAATGGTCCAAGTTAGATTAAAATATAATGAATATAGTCCATCATGGGATGGTACAGGATATAATGGTAGGATAAAATAACTTTAGCACAAGTTGCCCCAAGTAAGGGGTCTCATAGACAATGGTTCAAAGATATCAAGCATATAACCTCTTAAGTTTCACAATGTTCATGGGCTCTATAAGTTCTTCACCATTTTGATTGGCTAGTCAGTATATCCCTGATCCATAGTTTGTTGTGATAACATAGGATCCTAGCCAATTAAATTAAAACTTACCTTTTTTATTGTGTTCAACATTTATGTTCTTTTGGTTCTCTTTCAAGACCAAATCACCAATCTCAACTCTAGAGGGAGAATCCACTTGTTATATGTTCTCTACAATCTATTTTAATAGGCTTGTAAGTTTTCTAAGGTAGCCAAATGCTTACCATCAAGAAGTTCTAGTTTTTGCAACCTTGAGATTCTATATTCCTCATTATCTTCAATATGTTCCAAAGATACTCACAATGAAGGCAGCTCGATCTCAATCGTGATAATAGATTTTATGTCATAAACAAGGGAGTATGAAGTGGATCCTATAGGGGTTTGATTATTGGTTCAATAAACCCAAAGGGTAGGAAAAATTTGCAAGTGCTAATTATGGCTAGCGTCATTGAAAATCTTCTTGAAAATGGCTACAATGGTCTTATTTGATGCCTTCACTTATCCATTTCCTTGAGGGTTATATGGTGTGGATTTCTTATGATTGATTTTGAATTTTGCACAAAGGTATTTATCATCTCTTTTTACAAAGGATCTTCCATTATTGGATATAGTGTGAGTTGGGATGCCATATTGATAAATGATATGGTAATGTATAAACTTGGCAATCTGCCTATCGATGACATAAGTGAGAGGAATGGGCTCAATCCACTTAGTAAAATACTTTGTAGTGGTCAAAAATATTTATGGCCATCAAAAGATGTGGGGTTTATTTTCTTGATGAGATTGAGGCCCCAAGTAGAAAATGGACATGGTGTTGTGATTGGTTGTAGTGGCAAGGAAGGTGTATGTATCAAAATTCCATGTTATTGATAAGGAACACACTTTATCACATAATTGCAAGCATTTTTCTCTATTTTAGGCCAATAATAACATATTTTGAGGATATTAGCTAAGACTACACCATTTGTGTGGGCCCCACACATTCCTTCATGAACCTCCTTCAATGTTAGTTTGGATTCTCTTGAAGATAAGCAATGAATCAGTGTTCCATCATAGCCTTTGTGATAAAGTGTGTTTCCAAGGAGGGTATAAAAAGTTATGCAGTGAAGGAAAAGTTTTTTTTGGTTATTAGATAAGTCAAGTGGAAAAACATGATCATGGAAATAACTATAAAAATCTTGATACAAAGGCAATTCAGGTGGGGTGTTAGGACTAGCAATATTGCATACCCTTTCTAAATATGGAAAGACGTGCATAGTTTTTAGAAGGTTTTCAATTAGAAACTAATACTCTTTAGCACTATTATCAATCTATATCATCAACCTAATTATTAACATTACATTGATAGATCTTTTTTTGGCCCTTGGTACTTGTTCAAACTACAAATATTTAAAATTAACTTTGAGATTATCCATGATTTGCTTGTAAGAAACAAGTTTGTCATCTCTAGTTTGTTACTAATCATGGTTTGATTGATAATTAATTAGAAATCACCATAGACTATTAAATACTAGATATCCCATTGTATTTCAAGACAAAGGCATGCAATTAGTGTTTCATGCTTGGCCATATTGTTGGTACAATGAAAATTGATATGAAACACTTTGGGAATCAAGTCCCCTTGCAATGTAATCAACAAAATATTGGCTCTAAATCCATGAGAAGTGAAGGAACCATCAAAATATAGCTTCCATTATTCAATTTCACATTGCACTTCTTCCACTGTCATAATATAATCATTTAGAAAGTCTAATCCGAGTGGTTGAGTGTCTATAATAGGGGCTTCTACAAGTTGATCAGTAATAACCTTCCCTTTGATTCTTTCTAATTTTTATACTCAACATCAAACTTGCTTAAGAGCATGACCCATTTCATGATACGTCCTATAAGAGCTGCTTTGGATAATAAAAAATTGAGAGGATCCACATTAACAATATCAATAGTTTTATTATTCAACATATAATGTCATAACTTTTGGGATGTGAACACCATATCTAAACACACCTTATCAATAGTTATATAATTGTGTTCATAATCCACCAATGTGTAGATTAAATAATATATTGCATGTTTTTTACCTTGATCATCATGTTCGGCCAAAAGTTCCCTCAATGCATGCTCAGTCACTGAAATGTAAAGAAGCAGTGGTTGTCTAGGTGTTGGTAGTCTCAAGACTGGAAGGTTGGATAAATATGTCTTAAGATTCACAACTATTAATTAACACTCTTGATCCCATTGAAACATGACCCTTTATTCAAGAGATGAGTAAATGGGTAACACTTATCTTCTAATTGATAAATGAACCTATGAATAGACTGGATCTTTCCTTGTATGCTTTAGAGATATTTGAGATTTGAAGGTGGAGGTATTTCAACAATAGCCTTGACCTTAATAGGGTCGACTTCAATCCTTATTTGTGCTACAATGAACCTTGGTAAATTTTTTTAAAGTGAAGCCAAAGACACACTTCTTAGGATTTAAGTAGATTTTATATTCACAAAGCTTCTTGAATATTCTCCCAAGAACATCAGGATATCCATCATGTGTTCTTGATTTAGCCAGGAATTCATCAACATAGTCTTCAACAATATCATGCATCATGTCATAGAAGATGAAATTCATGGTACGTTGATATGTGACTCAAACATTATTCAATACAAATGGCATGACTTGATAATAAAATGTTCCCCATGAAGTGGTGAATGTAGTATTGTGTTAATATTTTTTAGCTATCTTGATTTGATTGTATCTAAAAAATCAATCCATGAGGGACAACATCTCATCCCCAGCATTATAATCAATAATCATGTCAATGTTGGGTAGAGGAAAATCATCTTTAGGGCATGCTTTATTGATATCTATTAAAAAATTAAAAAGATGTATACCATATGACCTTTTATTGACTGGAACTATGTTTGATATCCATTTGGAATAGTCAAGTGGTCTAATGAAGCCTACTCCCAATAATTTCTCCATTTTGGATTTTAATAAAAGAGAGATGTGTGGATGCATCTTCCTCAATTTTAATTTAATTGACTTAGAATTTGGATGAATAATAGGTGATGTACAACCAAGTGTGGGTCTAATCCTGGCATGTCAAAATATGGCCATGCAAAAATATCAATAAAATCCATCAAAATGGATATAATGTGTTCACATTCTACTTTAGTAAGGAAATCTCCAAGGTAAACAATTTTGGGATCCTCATATATTTGTAGGTTCACCTCAGCAGTGTTTTCTACAAGGAGCATAGAACCATCTTCTAGAATAGTAGGAAATGTGTGATCATAATCATCATCATCATCATCATCATCATCTTATTATGCTTAGTTTTTTTATAGTTCCTCTTAAAGCTCTGGATAATGTGACAAATTTGAATCTGCCATCTGAAGTAATGGCCAAGGAAAAAAATCTTCAAAAACTCAAGATCAAGGTACTCAAAAATTTGTTGTTATTCTAAAAAAATGCTTGTACTGGTTATAGAGCTAGGACTTCATAGACCTTGAGCATCCTTTAAGAATGAACAAACTTTATTGTCCAAGAATGCCTAAAATAGGTTTTCACTCAAGGGCTTGTCTTTTATTTACTTTTTCCCTAATCAACGAGCACCTCAAAGAGGTTTTCACCTAAATATCTTGATGTTTTATCTTTTTCATGACCAAGAAAGTTTGCTCGCTCTCCAAATTAGGTAGAAAGATCCAATAAAAAATCAAAACCTTATTTATGATCATGAATGAGAAATCCATCTTTGAGGCCTATGTATTCTGCAATTGATTCTTCATTTTACCACTCATCAAGGCCTATGACCAAATTTTGATGGTCCCAATCAATGAGTTCAAGATGGCAGAGCCATAGGGAATAATAGGATGTTAAGGTCATAATGGAATTTAAATCAAGTAAATCTAAGTCATCAAGCTCATTAAAAAGGATATAATGGGATGTTACATCACTACCAAGAGTCACGTTGCTAGTCAATTTATAATAATCACTATCAAAAGTCATGAGGCCACCCCCAGGTGGTATAAAGCTGAGATCATGATTCAAATTAGGTATGCCAACTGATAAAGGCTCTAATATTTCCTATGCTCATGGGCTAAGGCCTTTTCCTATTTAATCAAAATTGTCCATGATTTGATTAGGGATAGGATATTTTAGATTCTAAAAATAATTAGTAATGTCATTAGAATATAACCAGTCTCCTTTAATGAAAACCTCTTGATCCTATTTTGGTGAAGTAGCACATACAAATACCACTGGTATTTCATTATTATTTCTTTTGTTTCCAAACCAAGTTGGGTCTATTAGGGATTTTAGAAGGTTTGGGTTTACCAAATTTTTTAAGATACTTCAAAAACTTATCAACATGGAAGGTGTCCTTAAGATGGTACGTGGAAATGCCCATGTCTTCTATAACAACTTGTTTTGTAAGAGTTGCAGGAAATAGATCAACCAAAGTGGATGCAAGGTCATTAGGTTTGATATAATTGGATTCTGGTAGATGTAAAAAAAATTCCTTATTATTATTATTTTCAATGAATTTAGAACCAATATAATAGTTATAATTATGATACTCAATCTCTATATGTTTACAATATTGATAAGGTTGTATATCAGTAGGAATAGTAACCTCGATCCCATCATGGGGAAACTTAAGGCACTGATGCAAGGTGGATGGAATGGCTTGTAATTCATGGATCCAAGGAAACTTAAGAAGTATGTTATAAGTCAAATCAATAGCCACAATATGTAATAATATGATGGGAAACAAACCCAATAATGATCAGTAAATAAATGGTACCTAACAACTCCCTATTAGCATTGTCATAAGCCTTTATGGTGATCATCTCTAGTTGAATGTCCTTCAAAGTATAGCCCAATATCTGTACCAGTTTAAGAGACACTATGTTCATCCCCAAACCATTATCTATAAGAACCCACTTGATCTTAGGTTTTTCAATGACTACCTCAATATATAATGGGTTATTATGGCTTAGACCAAGAGTGGACATGTCTTTTTGATCAAACATGAGCTATCAAAATGAAGACAAATGTCCCACTAATGTTTGTATCTATTCAAGATTAATATCATTTGGAATAGTGGATTATTGTAAAAGGTCATTCAAAATAGCTATATGGACTTTAGACGTACATAAGAGATCTAAAATAGAAAACTATGTAAGGGTTTTACTCAGTTGGTCTAATAGACTATAAGTCTTTTCAACTATAGGATGAGATGGTTTGGACTTGGTTGGCACAATGTTTAGCTTTGGATCCAAAGGAATAATGTTCACATTGGTTAGTGGAAGAATAAAGCAAAATGACCTAAAGAGTAACTCACAAGCGTCTAGTAGAGATTGTATAATCTAGAGGTGGCAAGGAGCCATTATAATTAGAAGATGAAGGTAAAGTGATTTGGACGGTGACTCACGGACATCGATCAACCCAAGGTTGACATCAATGGGATCATTGACATCAGTTATATAAGCCAAATTATAATGTAATGTTCATGTCAACAAAAAAAAAACTCATTCTTATTTGCATCCAAGCTCTTAACATTCAACTTTCAGCATCTTCCCTTACTATTATCTTGCATAAGCCAATCCAGATCAGGAACCAAGCTCTTGAGGATCAACAACACCCACTTATTTTCTCTATTTAAGGTATTGATTTAGACTACCTAATAGGATCCATCCATCCAAAATTTATCATTTAGTCATCACTATATCTAAGTATATCACTTATTCTATAGGTATTTTATGTTGTTACTCTAATATCACTTTACATCTATTGTTCACTACTTTACCCATTCTTGACCAAACCTCATGAAGGAGTTATAAAACTTCTCTACTTGTTTCCCCTTTGACATAACACACCAAACCTCTAACCAGATCCATATAAACCATACTCTCTCTCACATAACTCTCCCTAACCTCTTAGACCTGACTAAAACCATTTCTCATACCCAAAAAAGCCCTCTATAAGCTCCTAGACAATTATTGCCCCTATCAACATTGATCACTTTCCCCCACTGACCTCAACAACATAATTGATATCAGTCATACCCTTACCAACCTTGGTATCCTAACTAACATCAATGATTGTGGATTTCCTAACCTTTCCAGAACTTGTCCAGATAACCTCCAAAATAAAAATAGAACATACCACCTACACCCTGTTACTTTCTACTGCACTCAGGTTGTGAATAAATGGTAACATTACCTTTTTTTTACTCTCTCTTTACTTCTCTTTTAGTTATTTATTACTCTTTTATCTCTCAAAAGTGGACTATCATCTCTAAGGAAGTTTGACACTTCTTAGAACAAACACATAGCTTGGCAACCCACTTAAATATCTGCTAACAAACATTTTGTGGTAGTGTTTTCTTACTTGTAAGTAGTCCTCCTGAGCCAAAGAGGAGTGCTTATAACATCTAGATACAATGTGTAAACCAATCTAGGTTCATTCTAATCACTTATCCCTATCATTCTTCTCTATTTTTATCTACACTTGAAATAGACAAATTTTAGTGAAACATTTCTAGCACACCCGATGGGACCCTGGAGTTTTCCTTGGGTTCATTGCTTGTTTTAAAAATTCATATAGGTGCATTATAGTGAAAATTTCATTTATTGTACTCTTTCTCCTTCCTTTCTCCCTCAAAACTAAAAATTCAACATTTTTATTTTTTATTTAAAGGCAGTAAATTAAAATCTCTTTTTCCCTACCACTCTTCTTTTCTCTTTCCCTCTAAAAGCAAATTAACACTTTCCTTACAAGTTAAAAAGAATCTCTTCTTTATTTCTTTATTATATGTACATTAGGATAGTGAAGTTCATTCTATATTCCTATTTCATCTTTGTTTCCATTTCAATCTAAACATTTCATATTTAGGTTTAACACTTACTGCACTTCATAATTTGCTTGCTACATATTAACTCACCTAGTTAATTACAAGTATTATGAATAAATTACAGTGCACCTATGTTACACAACCAAATCACACTCACACAAACAAACATCTAAACTCACCTAAGACAAGGCCCATCAATATTTCATCACTTTGTGGATTACCTTACTCTACCTGGCTATCCTACTTGGATTTCACCACCAAGGGGAGAACCCACTCCATTCTTTGGTAGAGTATAAACTCTAGGCAGAAGGTATATTTTGGCTAAATGGCTTGGCTTTGTTTTAGGGCTATAAAGTGTGGGGAGAAATCCCCTATAAAAAGCCACATACCAGGTCTAACATATATTTCCTCTTGAGCACCAAAACTAACTTGAAACTAGCTCTAGATTGCTTTCTAGTACCTTCAATAACCAAATTTGTATTCTCACTATCTAATTAAGGCATAAGCCAACATGAGACTAAAATTAATCTCTAAGAGTTAATAGTTGTTGGCTATATGTTATTTTCCTTCTTTTCTATTGCCTTTGATATTTTGGAGTTGGTAAGGACATTTTCTTATTGATTCAAAAAATTAACACTATTTCTAATACTCAGTTTATATAACTTGTTATATCAAGTTTTTTGAGTGTTCTTTCTTCTTACACAGACCTCTTGCATCCATCATTTTACCTAGTTTCTATTTTTGGGTTTCTAAAACTTTAGATTTTTCATCTCCTAGGATATCACAGTGACCAACATTGATTAACTATATCGACATCGGCATATTTTAGCTATCGACATCGGTTAATCCCACTAACATTAGCAAACTTTTACTATCGACATCGATCAAGTAAATGACGTCAGTGACTATGTAATTTTCATTTGCTCAAAATAGAAAGTTGAAATAACCCACTTACCTACACTCAAACCTATTTTTTCCTTATTATGTCACTAAAACAGGGTAGTAAGACTATTTATACTTCCTCTTACATGGTATTGACATGATCTCAAGCCAAAAATCTTATCAATTACACAATTTGATAACCACTTCCACCTTCCCATCCTCCTAATTCTATCATGGAGCATACTTTAGATACAGAGCATACTCCCAACCCCAACCAAATTCCCATTGTGCTTGAAAGAGATCAAGATTTTGCTAAACTTCTTGATCACAATGTAGCAGCCCTTCAGCATTACCTTACCATGAGCTGAACCCAAAATTCTTTAGGTGACCCAATCTATGGTATGCCAACCTCTCTAATAAAAATAACTTTAGTTTTAGCTACCTCCACTATTCTCCCCATGGTTACTCAAACCACCACTTCAACAAGTAACCCAACCATAAAGACTGTCTAAAGTTTAGCATCACCAACTACCCAATCCCACCTAAACCCTGGCATGACTTCCTTTCTTTCACAACCACAAGCAATTCATTCAAGTCTTACCCCATTCTAAAATTTGGTGGTACCTATCCCATCTAATATTGCACCTATAATTACCTAAGTTATGACTCACACTTCATCTAGTCTAACCATGCTAATAACCCAACCTATAATAACAACAACCAACCAAAGCATAGTCTCTAACCCAATAGGAAAATCCCCTTTTCTTTCTGCACCCCAACCTATGACTCATTATCATTATGTTTCCCCAACATAACCTTAGCAAGCTATATCATACACTCCATTTACTTCCTATCAAGTTCCCTATAATTTAGAAGGTCTCTCCCAGACTAATCCCCCTCCAGACCTCAGTAAGATGCTAATGGACAAGATGTCTAATTTAGATACATCCATTTCTAGTTTAAATAATGTATTATCTTATGATTAGTTATGCAATGAACCCATTCATCCTTCTATGCCTATTCACCCCTATCCAAGCTAATGGGAACTCCCTAAATTTACTAATTTCTAGAGTAAAGAGGACCTAAAATAGCATTTGTGAGCATTTAGACATGTTTGTTATTTAATCAAGCATGATGATGTGTTATTACTTCACACTTTCCCTATGTCTCTTTCAGGTGCTACCTTGGATTGGTATAGCTCTATAACTCAGCACTCACTTTTCTCATTTACCCAACTCAAACAAATAATCTTAAACCATTTCTCTATTAACATTTCTAAAAAAAATTCTATAATAGACCTTTATTCTATCAAATAATTTGATGACAAATCTATCATAGATTTTGTCGCTCGCTGGAGAGGCTTGATTAATTAACTCTCCTTCTCCTTACCCCAACTTTAACTTATTGAGATCTTCTCAAGGGCATGTGCTAAACACATCTCATCACATTCTAAGTACAAGCTTTTCACACATTTGATGAAGCCTTTATGTTGGCATGAAAACTTGAGATTCAGGCTATAGATGAAGGCAGAGTTAAGTTGCACAGTAAGAACCCCAATTCTAAATTGAATGAGTCCTCCTCTTCTAAAACTTCTCCTTATAACCAAAAAGTTAAAGGTTCCACCAATGTGGTGATCATTAAGTTAGCTTCTTCTACAACCACAAACTAATTGACTTCCCAAAATCCAGCCAAGCAATTCTAATAATGATATGAACAAAGACAATACACTGCTATTGAGGAGTCATATGCATCCATTTTTGAAAAACTATTGCAATAAAGTGTCATAACCCTTCCTTAAATCAAACCTCCTATACAGTTTAACCCCTCCTATCCTATTCCAATTTAGTACAAGGAAGATGAGTTTTGTGGTTACCATCAAGTTAAAAGTCATAATTCTAATAGTTGTAAGACACTCAAAAACATTGTTCAAGATAGCTTAATAGGGGTGATCTCATCTTGGATAATCCTAATGCACCAACTAATCAAAATATGAACATGTTCAAATAGCCTTTTTCTAACCATTCACCCAATCAAAATATTATTTAGACCACAACTAACTCCAGTTATCATAATATCCATACAATTAATATGGTTTTTCCTTTACCTCTAGTTCAATTGCCCCTTCAATAGGAGACACCCATTTCATCGACTCTTCCCCCATAGTCAATGGAATTTATTTTTCCCATTATCCCTCCTTAGGTAGAAGAACCTATTTCACTCATTCTAGTCCCTCATGAAGAAGATCCTCCTTTACTACTTCTTTTCCACCAAAGGATCTTGTATTGCCAATTCCTTTTACACCAATATTACCTATCCTCTTACCACTTGAAGACCACACCCTACCCATTCCTCAGCCACATGTTGAATGGAGAATAATTCCTATGTTATACCCTCTTTAGGAACCTTCTTAATCTACCTCTCCTCCACCAATAGAGAGTAGTACCCCAACCATTCCACCTTTGCACCTAGAAGAGTCAGTGTTATCTTCTCCCACATTAGATGAGAGACCTATTGTGCCTATTCTAATGGGACCACTCTTACCACTTATTTTACCTATGGAGGATCATACTTTACCTATTCCTTTCCCACATGTTGAGTGATAAATTATACCTATTCTCTACCCTCTTGAGGAACCCTCTTCGCCTACCTCTCTTCCACCCATGGAAGACCATGCCTCTTCTCCTATCTCTATCAAAGAAGACCCTATTGTGGTTCTTTCTTGTCTTTGGCCTGAAGTATCAAAAACTAATAATTTCTCTCTTTCTCAAACACCTTAACCTTCTAAAGATGCAACCATAAATTCTACGTCAACTACATCTAAACCCTTCTCATGAAAGGTTGAAAGTCTAGAATTTCTTGACTCCATGAAGCTAGATCACATGGCATTTTGGGACCAACTTAAAACTCCTTATCCAACACAATGAGTGTCGACCTTTACCACCAACCTTCTCACTACCATCTACCCAAAGGTCTTTGATAAATTTAGAACTTATCCACTAAAATCATTAGAAGCACGTCCATCTATGTCAAAACCCTCTCTTTCAAAGGCATTTACCACATTAAAGCATATCAAGCCTTTAAGCATATACCCCATCTCTAATCTAATTCATCCACAAGTGAAATTTGATTTAACTCCTCAACCAAAAGTTGGAGCTTGACAACTTAAACTATAGAAAAATGTTAAGCTCCTTAGGTCTCGTTAATCCTTCCCTCTTCAACCCTCAACTCTATCATCAATTTTGGGACCACACCCCTCTACTTTAGTTGGAGTATCACCAACCCAAGAAAAACAAAAGGTTATGTTACCTCTACTACTACCTTTGCCATTTGGTAGGCCTTTCACATATAACACCATGATACCTAACACCAAAAAAGTGTTATCAAAACATGTAACTCCCCCACCACCAAACAAGGCACCTCACAAATTCACCCTTGTGACTCCTAAACAAAAGAAGGTGTCCACTCCTATTAGCACAAGTGAAAACCCACCTATAGGCTATTAGAGACTTTTCTTACATCAGTTATTACAATCTTTCATAATAACTCTTCTACCCATTAAGTCTTATAGTCCTCTTGGAATGAATCCATCTTGGTTTGATGATACACAAATGTGTTTATATCATCATTTACCTAGACATGATACTGAGAGTTGTAAATACATCACAACAATCATTCAACAACACTTTGATGTCGACACTCTCTTTGATGATACTACTATTAACCTTCTCATTATTCCACCTTTGGCATCCATAATTCCTCTTACTATTCCACCTACATTCAAACCCAAAGGTGTGATTGTACCCCCTTTGCCACCTCCTTCACCTATATTTTAGATCAACATAGTTAATGTGGCCACAAGATCACAAAACCAAAAAGATAAATGTAAGTAAAAACCCATTACTCCTTGGGATTATCCCTTTTTTTTAAAGACACTCCTCCTCTGAATCCCAAAGCCTCCATCTTCAGGGTCCCAAAACTAACATCTTTGGATGTTATTCAAAGCTCAACGGTGAAACAGCTTCACCAAACTCCTATGAAAATGTCCTTGTATGAGTCAATCCAAAACTCATCCCAGTACCATCAATATTTGATTAATACCTTGAAAGTGATTAAGGTACAAAATGGTGACCCCCAACCTCTTTTAGCTTTGGTCAGCTCTCTTAATTCTATCTCCCTGATTTCTTTTAGTAATTCAGAAATTCCACTTCAACATCTTGAAGATCAAGATTTTGCCCTTTTTATTAACACATTTATTGATCAAAATCATGTCAAAAGAGTCTTGATCAATGGGGAAACTATTATTAATATTATTTCCACCCATTCTTACAAATAACTAGCTCTTCTCGATAATTGCATGTCTCAAACCAACACGATACTCCACTCCTTTAACGATACCAAAGCTACTACGATGGGCACTATTGTCTTACATATCTGTGTAGGTCCCCACACTATTCTTGAGATATTATATGTTTTAGGAGGAGAGTTACAATATAACATACTACTTGGAAAACCTTGGATACATGTTATGGCATGTGTACCCTCAATTTTACACCATTGTGTCAAGTTTGAGCATGATGGGCAAGTGCATGTTATCCCTACTGACCCACCTCTATTTAAAACATGTAACATGAATTATAGTCCAAATTATGTTCTCATTCCATTGAATACATCATCTTCCTTACATGATACTTCTAAAGCTTCTACAAGATCCACTCCCTCAGTTACATAGATATAAGTAACACAAATCCCTGGCAAAGATCCCATGGAGGAAACTTTTCAATGTTTATCACTTAGGGAATATCATTTGTTAATGCTCAATATGTTCTATACTCCACAAGAGCATATAAATTTTCACATGCAACCAAATTATGATCCTCATATTGGGATGGTCATCCCTTATGGGCTGACTAACCTTCGAACTAATTTCACATATGGGGGAATTGATCAGGATCTTTCTTTCAGCAATTCATCTTCTTCACCACAACCATTTACCTATGACTTCTCTTTCCTAATCAACTCTATATTTTCACACACCTATCTCTATAGGTGTGCCTAGAAAATATTTGGTTTAGGTCATTGTGAATAGGGTGTCCATATGTCTATTGAATATCCTACTAGCATAACCATTGAAAATGCCAAAAAGAGGCATGGAGTGGGTTATAACGAACTAACTAAACTCACCAAAACTTCCCATGTACCAATTATTGAAGAGCCAGTCTCTCTTTCCCCACCTTATTCTCCACCATCACCTACCAAATCAAAGGTATCTATACCTCCTAATTTTTTTCAATAAATGTCATCCATTTGGGACCTCTCACCTATCACCAGGGTAAGGAAATAAGGTCCCTTCCTCTCATTCATCTTGAACTAATTGATGAAGACTATCCCAATATTAACACTATCCAATGTCATGATGATGACACTATTCTCACATATATGGGTGTAGATGATTCTTATATCCAATTATCACTCCATCCAAAACACAAGCTATGTTAAATGACTCAACCATTGACATCAATTTGCCCTCTCACAATAACCCTTGCATCTTCAAGATTGGCCAATATTTGGATTCCTCTAAGCAAGATAATTATGCCAAATTTATTACTAACCATAGCAAATCCTTCACTTGGTTTTATAATGAAATTCCTAGCATTGAACCCTCTATCATCACCCATAACATTGTCACCAATCGAGATGCCAAACCTGTAAAGCAAAAGCTTTGCAAGATGCATCCTAGTATTGCTCTCCTTGTCAAAGAAGAGCTCCAATGCCTCCTTTTTATTAATTTTATCCAACCCATCAACTACCCTCAATGGATTTCCAATATAGTTCCTATCATAAAGGTGACTAGAGGAATTTACATTTGTACTGACTATCGTGACTTAAACCTTATTTGTCCAAAAGATGACTTCCCATTGACAAGTATCAAACAACTTGTTGATCTAACATCTGGCTATGAGATGCTATCACTTATGGATGGATTCTCTATATATAATCAAATCTTGGTTGTTTCTAAGGATCAGCACAAGATAACTTTTATTACCCTATGGGGGACTTTCTATTATCGAGTAATGCCTTTTGGTTTGAAGAATGTTGGTGCCACCTATCAACATGCCATGACTTATATTTTCCATGATCTCCTACATAAAATTATGGAAGATTACGTGGATGACTTACTCGTCAAGTCTAAACTTCACCAAGATCACTTAACAATTCTCAAAATCATTTATTCTCATATCCTCCAATATAACATTTGACTAAACCCAAAGAAATGTGTCTTTGGTGTTCTTTTTGGTAAGCTCTTAGGTTTTATCATTTCTCTCTATGGTATCAAGGTTGATCGTACAAAGGTTAGAGAAATCCTAAAGATGCATCCACCTACTAGTATCAAACAACTCTATAGCTTACAAGGCAAACTTCAATCAATACACCACTTCATCTCCTAGGTGTCAGATCAATGCACACCCTTTCACCATCTCCTTAAAAAAGATGTCTTCTTCTATTGGAATACATATTGTCAAGAAGCTTTTGATGCACTCAAACAATATCTTCTTTCCCCATTGATTCTTATTCCACCTAAGTAATATCAGACTTTCTACCTTTATATCTTTATAATAGACCATTCTCTGGCTGCTATGATTACACATCGAGATGATCACTATCGAGAACAGATGGTTTACTACATAATCCACACACTTATTGATTATGAGACTTGATATACCCATACCAAAATACTTTGCCTTGCATTGGTTTTTTTAGGTCCAATATCTACCATTATCTCCTAAATCACAAAATCTATGTAGTCACCCATATCGATCCCCTTAAATACATGTATTCTAAGCCATATCACAACCAACATGCAGCTCGGTGGCTCATGCTCCTTGCTAAATTTTAATTAGAGTTTATTCAATAAAAATCTATCAAAGGGCAAATAATTTTTTACCAGTTAACTACCACCCCTTTACCTAATAATCAACCTTCAACCTCAAATTCCCTGATGAATCCATCATAACACTCTCCACTGATGATATCTCATATCAAATGATGATGTTCTTTGATAGGTCTACACATCAACATGATGGGGGTGTGGAGGTCATTCTCATTCCTCTATATGGCAAGCCTATGCCTTTGTCATTTAAACGAGATTTTTAATGTACTAACAATATGGCCGAATATGAGGCTTTGATCTTAGGACTTCAAACAACTCTCTTCTTGGGTATCAAATCCATAACCATTTTTGGTGATTCTCAGCTAGTGGTTAACCAAGTTAATGGTTCCTACCTATGCAAAAACAAAATTCTACAATGGTATAAACATCTTGTAGATACGCTATTAGGATCATTTGACTCTTATCTTTTACAAATTATTCCTCGATCTACAAAAAAATTTGTTAACACAATGGCTTCACTTGCTTCACACATACCCTCTTCATCTTATTCCTCAAAAATCTATGTCACCATGCATTGCTTAACATTACCCTCCTATGTATCAAATAACATCCTCTTTATCATAAATGTAACCTCTAACCCACATGACTTATGGTACAAGCAACTCACAGATTATATTTCCTTCTCTATTACCCTTTTTTATTTCTCTAATAATGGGAAATGTGCCTTCATCAAACATGTCATTCAGTACACTATGCTAGGGGGACTTCTCTCTAAGCAAGGTTTTGATGGTCTCTTTCTTAGATGCCTCACTAGTACTGAGACTCCCTTTACTATTAAAGAAGTCCATGATGGGATTTGTGGTGGACATTTCAATGGTCATACAATTTCTATGCGTATCCTTTGAATTGGATATTATTGGCCAATGTTCCATCAAGACTGTGTTGATTATGTTTGGTGTTGCATCAAATGTCAACAACATGATAACCTCCTTCACATTATGAGTCATGCCTTATAGGTCACCAAAGACTTTTGGCCCTTTCTCAATGGGGATTAGATTTAATTAGGGATATTAACCCTCATTCATCCCTCTGTCATCACTCTTTCATTACTACCACTGAATACTTCACCAAGTGGGTTGAGGCCATTCCTCTCATCTCCACTAAGAATGACAAAATTGTTAACTTTATCAACCATCACATCATCTACCATTTTGGTGTTCCACATAAAATTATAATTGATAATGTCAAATATTTCAAAAATAATACTGTTCAAAGTATTTGTGATAATTTGGAATCAAATTAATCTTCTCATCATCATACTATCCACAAGAAAATGGACAAGCAGAAGCTTCTAAAAAAACATTGACCAAAATTCTCATGAAGGTAGTCAACGATATGGGAAAGGATTGGCACACACACATTCCCTTTGCTTTATGGGCTTACCACACTAGCATTCAAACCTCTATGAGTGCTACCCCTTTTTCTTTGGTATATGGGATGGAGGTTGTTTTTCCTCTTGAGGTCCAGATTCCTTCTCTTCACATTTCTCTAAGAGACATACTTACTAATGGTGACTTTCACCAAGAATGTTTGGCTCAACTCAAATTTATTGATGAGCATCATCTCATAGCCCTCAACCTCCTCCAAATTTATCAAGAGCATATCAAATGTGCTTATAACAAAAACCTCAAAGATCAATATTTCAATATTGGAGATCTCATCTTAAAAGAAAATCAACATGTGACGAACATGGAGAAAATCAAATGGGGTAAGTTTGCTCCTAATTGGCTTGGACCCTATATCATAACTCACAAGAATGGCTCAAGAACTTATCACTTATCTTCTCTTGAAGGAAGGCCAAAACCCAAGCCTTTAAATACCTTACACCTCTAAACATTCTTTTGTTAACCAAGCATTGCTTTACCTCATGTTTTACTTGAGCTCATCCCTTGAGAAACCCTATTACATTCATCTCCCTTCCTCTTCACACTTACTCTTACATACTTAGTTAAATTACAAAGTGCTATGGTTTTTCCCTCAAAGTGGATAACCCCTAAGTCTCTATAGTCTTCTCCATGACTAAAAAAAATGGGATATGTGACAAGTTATAAACTCTCAGGTCATACTTATCAACGTAGACTAGTCCCTTGAAGGACAGCTACGTAACTTCTTTTTGCTACTATTAATAGATTGTTCCCTTGAAGGATATCTACGTAAATTCTATTTGATACTATCAATAGACTGCTCCCTTGAAGGATGGCTATTTAAACTTAAAAACAAATGCTTAGACCACTCCCTTGAAGGATGGCTAAGACAAGCTTTATTCTCAAAGGGAAATATAAATAAAAAGCATCTCATATTTATCATATTTATATGACCTTAACACATACAAAATCCCATTGTATGTTTCTCGCATTGATCAGCTTACACACATGAAAAAAATCTTTACATCATGGACTTGCCTATAGTAGCTCTCGGGTCACCAACAGTACGGGCATATCATCCCCGCTACGAAGGTTACGCTACCCAAACATTTTACCTCATTTTACCCTTTTTCCCTCATACTCTTTCAAGGTACTGTGAAGCTCACTTAACATAAGGTGAACATGATGCTTCTCTAACAAACACAATGTTCCAATGATATAAGGCATGAAAGAAGCTCATTTTCTTGAGCCTATTTATGTATGATTATGGTCTTTGCCAGTGTATGAGCATTTTGCCTCTTTATTTTATCATCCAAATCACATGTTGATCTCTTTATTGAGATGAAAAACAACTTCATACCAATAGTACTAGATCCTACTCCATTTATTTTATGCATACACTAAAACAAATATGGAAAAATGCTAAAATAAAATAACATAACCAACCCATTCATTTTAAGTATACACCATCACAAATATGGAAAAATCCTAAGATGAAGCTAACAAACCAACTATGCATATGCCATCACACATATGGAAAATGCTAGTACACCTCAGCTAACATGCTCAACATTAACATCAAATTAACATAACATAAAATCATCATCTATATCATCTACATCAATATCATCATCATAATCACAATAAATAAACATCTCATCTATATATGCTCAAAATAAATGTACATCATCACAATATCATCTCTCTCAAAATATACATCTCTCATCTTTATCTCATAGGCCAGTATATATATAACATATGTAACAATAACAAAATTTGAAACTCAAAGTCCATGAGGCTCTTCGTGTGGTCATGAAGAAGTAGTGTCATCACCACTCTGCTCATCTGTGTCTACATGAGCTAGAAGTTGTGGCACATGTCACTAATCTTTCCTACTCTCTAAACTTGGATTACCTCTAAATATATGGGAAATCCCTAATGACCCTCTCATAATAGGCAATCTCATCAAGGGAAATAGTATATCTCACTAGAGATATAAGCTATGGTGGTCCCATAATACCTACTGACAGCCCAGCCTATACTAGTCCCTGTGGTGGAAGAGGAGGAGCAGTCTATCTTACTACTCTCAAACTATCCCTCTCCACTATCAATGCAGTCACATGACCTTATAGTGCTCCAACTTGGCCCTATAATGTTACCACCTGCCCCTGTAAGGCTAATCCTTGTGCCTATGTTATATCTCTAGCCTACATTATTGCATCATATGCTTCTGTAGTTGCATCCCTCTCTCTCACTAACCCCTATAAATCTAGTGGTATCTTCACCATAAGATGTAAACCAATCCACCAAATCATATAGGCTACTATGCACCCTAGATCTCTAACATCTGGCCTTGCTAGTAGCTCCTCAAAAATTTGCCCATCTATCTCTTAGGGCAATGGTAGGGGTGCCTCTATGTCATCCCTCCTATATCATGGGAAGGTAGGTGGTGCATCCTATATTATGTTGAATTACCTCCTTACTCATGCCATGGGTACCATCTCTAACTCATTGGCTCATCTCTCCCTAACCCATAATGAGCTTTGCAATCCATCCAACTATTGTGCCTATCTTCTAAATATGGGGTATGTCAAGTAGGGTCTCCATAAATTATTCATTGGGATCAAACCCTTAACCATGTGCCTATAATATGAAATATTATGCACTATGCCATTCACTCAGGTCTTTACCATACCCTCTTTCCACCATATAAAACTAACCCTAAAGTTGGCTAGAATCATGGTAGGTAACCCTAATGGTTATGTCACCATAATATGCTCATATGCCCAATAGTGCATTAAATGCCCCACACAAACTATATCATTGACATAGTCTCAAACCCATAGCTCTTTGTATAATTATGTGAGAAACATTAGTCTACATGTAAAAATAGTGTGCTACTCAACCATCTATGCCAACACACTCATTAATGCAATCAAAAATCTACCAGCATCTACATTTGGTAATGCATACACTGTGATCCTTATCATCATCAAGATGCTTAGTCAATGTTACTCCTCATCGACCATAAACAGTGGCTCATAGGAAAAACTCATTAAATGATAGGTCACCTTGTTAACATGCTCACCATATAATACCACCATGTGCATATCATGATCCTCTCTCGAGCATGTAAAGAGCTCCTCACCTTAGAGTAGAAATTGTAATATCTTATTTACATCCTCTTGGGTCACTATCAACACCTTGATTGGCAGATGGAAGGTGTTAGTGGTGTGATCCCACCTCTTGATCAATGATATCATAAGGCTCACATCTCAGGTGACTCTAATATCTTTTCACTCCTCCTAACCCCATGGCTACCATGTGCTCCCACTCATCTGGGGTGACATCCCTCCTCATTCGTGTCAAAAACCTTGGTAGATGATCCCATAATGTCAGCTCCATCCTATCATGTATCTATACACACACCACTCAAGTCACATACTTTATAATATAACCTACCACCACCTTTTTCCCTTTTCTTTGGGAGAACTACATTGGTCTAAGGCCCTCAACCAGGCTATGTAAGTAGCACTCAGTTGACATGAGGTCTTTTGAGGTTAGCTCAACCATATACCCACCTAACATCTACCCTACTCTCCCCTCTCTACCCTAGGCTTCACTACCTCTCTCTCTCCACCCTAAGCCCAATTGCCTATCACAACTCTATGCCTCATAGATTTTATCCCTATCCCTCGATCCTATGCCCTATCTCAACCCGTATTTTCTAAAACACAATTTTAACCATACCTTAGATATTTTTCCCTAGGCTTTGGGAGAACTACATTAGCTTGAGGCCCTAAATTGGGCTATGTATGAATCACTCAGTCAACACAGGGTCTTTTGAGGTTAGCTCTACCATTAGGTTAGTTGACTACTTTAACTAGGGAACAAAATTGAGATTTTCTCCTATTTTTGGGTCCTTCACAGTTACCAACATTAGTCTAGTATGCTGACATTAGTGCTTGGTATCAGCCACCATTGGTAGGAACCTACTGACATCAGTGCCTTGTTGGCTGATGTTGATGGACCCCATTGACATTGATGACGTGTTTGGCCCTAGGTCTGAATGACCCATCCCTAAAAGTTCACATTTTAACCTTAAAACTACCCCAAAACCCTCCCAACTTACCCTAAACCTACCCTACCTAATTTCCTACCCCTCTATTACCATTTTATTTTCCCCCCACCACTAAATTAGCCTACAAAATCAAAATAACCAAATCAAGTTTCAAATCCAATCACAAAGACTCCTACCTCATCTCTCGATCTCCTCTAGTTTGGCACAGTTGGCTCTTGTGGTGGTGTGCCTCCTACTGGGTCCCCTCTTAGCTTAGCCATCTCAATTGTAGTTAGAACTCTATTTTTTTCCAATCAAATGTTGTAAATGAGTTTGGTGGACTGCCAAACCCCCTTTTGTTGGGTTTGGTTAGGCATCCTTGACCTAATCCACTAATGTCAGTACTTAAGCCCACTAATATCAGTAACTTTTCCCTAAGCCACTGACATCAATAATATTTACTACCAACATTGATGATACCACTGATATAGGTACCATTTAATTAATGTTTCCACCATCAACCATAACTCTTTCAACTCTACCCATAAGTAGGAAAATTTGGAGATCACATATATCTCCCTAATCACAACCACCAACTTCAAGATCACATATATCTCCCCAAACCTAACAATCACCCTTGGAGATCATCCAAATTTCCCCCATGATGAATTTGCTTGGATATCATGAATACCTCCTCATTCATTGACTCCTTACACCAACCTTGCATTGATTGTCTTGTTTGCTTATTCTATTCTGCTATAGTTGGATATTATACACATGCATGTCTATTAGGTGTTTTGACTGGTGACCAAGCTTGTCCTATCACCTAAAACCTTCCCAAGGGCACTTCTTACCTTAGATACTTGAGACATATATAACATTGAAACTACAACTTTGATTTTTTTGACCTATTAGTTACCACTTACAAGCTATGTTTTCATTATTTCTCTCCGAGTCCTCCTCAACCTTACCTATTCTTGACTTTTTCAACTATAGTTTGTCATCATATACACCAATGAAGTGATACCAAGTTATCCTTGATTCACCAAATTCACTTCTTATCAAACTGATGCCTGATTCCAATTTTTGCTCTATCGATTCCCATTTTAAGGGGGATACCTCATCCAATACTTGGAGCATCTAACACCTATTTTTGTCTTTCAACTTATCAGTAAAAATTACAAGACAAAAAGGGGAAAATGTAGACACCAAAATTACATCACACACATGTGTATAACTCCTTGTGTTGAAAGCCCCCTAAGCCCATTTTTCAATAATAATAATTAGCCTCCCTAACTCATGCTTTTACCCTTCACACATTTAATCAATTTAAAATAATTAATTAAGTTAATTAAAAACTACTTATGCCACCTTACCTAGCTACCTCACCCTAAGACTAATTCTCACCTGATGAGTCACCTCAAGACTTAGTCCCCTCACCCTAACTACCCAAAACTTATTCTCACCTCAAAACTAAATTCATAACCAACTACATCTTTCTTAACCTCCTACTTTTACCATTTTGTAATGAGTGCCACACTTGGCATAAGGAGTAATATAAAACTAGCCAAAAATAGTAGTTTTACCTATTCTAAGGCCACTAACATTGGTCAACCCATGACTGACATCGGTGGGATCACTGACGTCAGTTATATAAGCCAAACTCTAACCTAATGTTCAAGTTAGTAGAAAGAAAAAAACTCATTCTTATTTACATCCAAGATTTTGACATTCAACTTTCAATATCTTATCTTACTGTTATCTTGTATAAGCCAATCCAGATTAGGATCCAAGCTCTTAAAGACCAATAACACCCGCTTGTTTTCTCTATTTAGGGCATTGATTCAGACTACCTGATAGGATCCATCTATCTGGCACTTATAATTTAGTCACCACTATAGCTAAGTATATCACTTATTCTATAAGTCTTTTATGTTATTACTTTGATATCACTTTACATCTACTATTCACTACTTTACCCATTCTTGACCGAACCCCATGAAGGATTTATATAACTTCTATGCTCATTTCCCCTTTGACCTGACACACCAAATCTCTGACTAGATCCATCTAAACCATACCCTCTCTCTCAAAACTCTCTGCAACCTCTTAGACTTGACTAAAACCATTTCCTAGACCTAAAAAATCCCTTTGCAAGCTCTTAGGAAATTATTTCCCCTACTGACATCAGTCACCTTCCCCCACTAACCTTGGTAGCATAATCAATATCGATCATACCCTTATTGACCTTGGAATCCTAACCAATGTCAATGACTGTGGATTTCTTAACCTTTTTAGAACCCACCCAAACAATCTCCAAAATACAAATAAAACATACCACCTGCACCCTGTTACTTTCTGCTACACTCAGGTTGCAAATAAATGGTAACATTACTTTTCTTTTATTCTCTCTTTACTTTTCTTTTATTTATTTATTACTCTTTTGTCTCTCAAAAGTGGATTGTGATCTCTAAGGAAGTTTGACACTTCTTAAAACAAGCACGTAGCTTGGTAGCCTACTCAAATTATGTTAAACATTTTATGTTAGTGTTTTCTTACTTACACGTAGTCCTCCCTAGCCAAAGAGGAGTGCTCACAATATCAAGATACAGTACATAAACCAATCTAGGTTCATTCTAATCACTTATCCCTATCATTCTTCTCTATTTTTTTTAGACTTGAAATACAAAAATTTTAGTGAAACAACACCCTTGTCAATAATTTATTCAAATGTGTTTGTGCAATCAAACCATATTTTTACACCACCTCAAAGTGTAAATTCTATAAAAAAAATGTCCAACTATTTGTCTATAAAATTATGTTGAAAGTAACCAGTTAATACTCTCCATCAATGTAGATATATCACGAAGCTTTCTCCATCTCATTGTTTAGCTTTGTACAAGTCAACAATGGTCAATTCATGCTCAATATTATAAGATAAGTACTTGACAAACTTTTTAGATATGTAGTTTTAATCTACAACTAATTTGTTAGGTAATTTAAGAAGCCAATCTAGAGCTTGTCTCACTAAACTTCATAAAAACAATCAAAGCAAGAAAATGCTACTGTAAGCTACCTCTTGGCATGATAAAAAAATCTTGAATGCATTCATGAGGGTCACCCTTTCCTTTGTATTTTGTGAATTTGGGTGCCTCAAAATAAGGTATAAAGGTGACTTGGATAATACTCAAATCAAATGGATATGGGCATATCTCATCAAAATTGTATTTCTTGATTCTATTGCCTATCTCCAATCATGACACAATCTCCTTCATAGAATTCCACTCCTACATGTTTGGTGCATTCATGGGTGGGACATAATTCTGTTGTGTTGGTATGTGCCCATATTACATGGATTTTCTAGGGTAATACACCCTATGATACACAAATTTATTTTAGTTTGCTCTTTGATTTGAGTGAGCCATTGATTTTTGGGTTGATTAACATTCCCTGAAGTTAGATGCCTTGAGTTATAAGTGTTTTGTTTATTTTGGGGAGTTTGTGTTTATTCACCAAAGTACATCATGTTAGTTGAGATGAACTAGCCATATTTTTTTGGGTAATCTCTACAATACACACATAGTGCTTTAGTCCTTGATTTTTTAAAGGGATAATAGGTTCTTGATGATTTAAAAAATTATGCTCCATGTCTAGTGAAGCATGTTGTGAGACTTCTTGAGACTTAGGTTGTTTGATTGAGACATCTTTATCCAGCATAGGTGTGTTCTCAACTAAAGTTTGTGTTGTTTCAAACACATTATTTTATTCCTTAGACACATCATTATGGATTGAAGTAGAAACTAAAGAGTTAATTAAGTCTATGATAAGTTCATTTGCATATCATTGACTTATCTTTTCAATCTTGGTGACAAGATCTTGATCATTAGGTTTTGACTCTATGAGTATTTCCTTACCTTTGCTAGAAGAAATAATGTTTGTTTTTGAAATGTTCATGAGGGATTGTTCTTGTTGTTTTTATTCTACCCTAACCAAGGTACGTAATTATTCCATAGGGAATTCTAATGGCAATCTTGCACATGATTCAATAAAACTTAGGAGTGCTTTGTCTTTGTCTTGGGGTTGATATTCCAAATAGTCTTCCTCAGATACTATAGTCATTATAATGTCCTTGAATACCACAGAATTGTCCAAGCCATCATAAAAGTGTTCTTCCTCATAGATGGGGTCATATGAGACCCCACTACAAGTATACCTTTGTGTCATGTCTAGAAGGTTGTTCTCTATATTTGACAAGATTTGGAAAATGTTTTACAAATGTTTAACAAAGTTTGTTTTGATTTCCTCCAAACAAGTGACAAGGTAAAAAAGAGACTACAAAAAAGGAGGTGGCATATTACCACACAATTATAAGAAGTGTTCATGAAATTACGCAACCTTGGGTAGGATTGAAATCATATAAATTAGAAGAGTTTATGATAACTCAAAAACCTAAGTGTAAACTATTACACCAAATGTAAGTTGAGAGATACATCAATATCATAAAATCTAGTTCAAATATTATGAGTTGTGTTGTCCCCCAAAAATATCACTCATTTTTGGGACAATATTTAAACTATTTTGGTCCTATAGACCAAAATTGTCTCCTCCCTTTTTGAAATTTGTTCTGAGCATTCAAATTCCTCATTTTTCAAGCTTCTCAAAAATATACGAACTCTACAGGCTTGAATCTATGGACTCTGTAGGCTTGAATCTACGAACTCTGTAGGAAGAAAATCTACGGACTCTGCAAGCCAAGTTCTACGAGCTTCGCATGTTGAATCTATGAACTCTTCAAGAAGAAAATATACGGACTCTACAGGCCAAGTTCTATGAGCTTCGCATGTTGATTTCTACAGACTCTGCAGGAAAGAAGTAAGCTCTCAACACTTAGGCAAGTTCAATGGGTTCAATGACCAATTGGTTCAATGCGCTTGGTGCAAAAGATCAAAAGACTTAGCCAAATAACGAAGAATGAACTGATTGAACCATTGAATTGTTGAACCAAAGTTGGTTCAATCTATAAGTTCAAGGGGCTGCCCCAAAGCCAAAGAGGCAAGTGCCCTTGCGGAGGGCAGGCAACATTGGTTTGAAGGTCAAAGAAAAGAATGAATTCCTTTAGATTTGTTCAAAGGCCCAAAAGGAACAATTCTTTCAGACTTTTTGTCTGATGGAAATGATTAAGTGAAGACGTTGAAAGAATTCTTTTGGGAAAAAATTTCTCAAAAAAAAGTTAAGGCAAAATTCCTTCAGACTTTTTGTCTGAAGGAATTCTTTCGGGCTTTTTGTCTGAAGGAAAAGCCCGAAAGCCAAAAGCCCACCAAAGATGTAAGAACCCGCCAGGGAAGTTAAAGCTCAAAGTTCACATGAAAAATCCCAAAGGGTAGATACCCTTGTGGGGGACACCTGACATCAAAAAAAGGACCTTTTCTAAGGACCCAAAGGGACACCTTCCAGTTGGGACATTCTAAAGGCTGAATAAAGATGCAAAAAGGAATCCTCAAAGACTTAGGCACAAAGAGCTTCAAAGAATGAATCGATTGAACCATTAAACTGTTGAACCAAATGGCTCAATGAGTTCATAGGTTCAACCAAGCGTAATAAAGATCAAAGAGCTTAGGAGGAACAAGCGACGGGTAGAACCAAAGAACCAATGGACCAATTAAACCTTGAACTGAAAGAGTTCAAAGTTCAATGGTTTATAGGTTCAAAGGTTCAAGGGTGGCCTCAATCAAGGGAAAAGCAGCAAACAGGTGGTTCAACCAAGGAGTAGGAAAGTGATTGAACCAAGAAGTGATGGAATAAAAGAGACAGAATGAACCAATGAACCAATGAACTTTCATAGGTTCGCAGGTTCAAGGTTCAACATGGTTCAAGTAGCTAGCGACCATTGACGGTCCCACAAACGTCAAATTTAAAGTAAAGAAAAATCTATGGAAATTCAAATAGAGCATAGAACTTAAAGGAAGAACTAAGAGACTGACCAAAAAGATAGCTTGATAGCTCAAATCATAGCAAGAAAAGATAAAGTTGGAAAAGACAAAAGCAGAAAGAAGGAAAAGCCTAAAATATCTACACAGAAGTAATTTTAGTAGGTGGAATAGTCCATTAAGCAGGTATTTTGGCTTGTAAATTAAAGATGTGATCTATTTTTCCTTCCATGAATTAAATAAAAAATGGACAGCTATGTAGATGTCAGAGGGGATAGACCAGATGATCTAGACTTGAGAGAAGACATATGGGATGAAATGACATGCCATAGTTAAGACAGCTGCCATGTTTTCAACGTAGTCCTTTGACAAACTTGGAAATGCATTCAAGGCATTGAATGCACATCATGGGCCATTCTATGGAAAAAAGTGCCAAGTCTTTTTTGGGTGGCTATATATTGTAATCTCTTATATCATTCTAAAGGAGATCTTCCCCTTACCAGAAGCAAAACTCTGCACAAATTAAAAGGTGAATACTGAGACTTTGAGCTCAGATTGTTGTTCATATCATTTTATCTGAATGACAAAGCAAGTTACTTGCAGACTTTTTGCTATTATAGCTTGTGCTATTTTAGGAAATTGTTTTTATGTCTATTTCCTAGGAGCATTCTTGTTTATTTGATCTAACAAGTAGAACTAGTAGAAGTAATCAGGAAGGTGTCCTGAAGTCAGTTGTGGAAGACTTTGTGCTATCTGTAATTGTCTTTAGTGTGTTTTTATTTTCTATTTTTTGTGTAAAGGACCTTGGGATGACTTTTTGCCCCAATTGTTCTTCGTATCTCAAATCTTTGGGCAGTTGAGGTGGAAACTTTGTGTTCTATTTCATCCTCCTGGTTATTGCACCCTTGGCACCCTGTTACTTATCCTACCAAAAAGATTCTTGTTGTTTGCAAGAACAAGCACTTCTAAAAGAAGAGAAGTACCTTCTGTCACTTCACCAGGATTTCTACTATCTAGGAAGGGATCTATCTCTTGGTTGAATGTTACTTCTAAAAGAAGAGAAGTGCCTTCACCAATCACCCAAGATTTCTCCTTTTCTTGATAGCATCATCTCTAAAAAAAGAGAGATGGATGGTTCATTCCACCCCTGTGTCTTACTTTTTGCTTATATATATATAGTATATAGCATCCACACATTTAATAGGGAACCTCCCCTTAATGAGAGGAGAGATTTGTCCCCTTTGGATGTGGTAAACCTGCAACATTGGATGACCAATCTCCCTATGTTGTGGTGATAGGAACTATTTTGGTCACCAGTTAGCTAGCTGACAAAATATTCACCCAACAATTTTTAGTGACTCTATCAGGGATGAATGTGTAGTCTAAAGCCTCAAGTTTTAGATTGAAGCAGTTCCTTCCCTAATCCATTTTATAGACTCTGGCAACTTCGTTATGTGTCCTACCCATTATTCATTATAGCCTTACCATCTTCCTCCACCTCTATTATTTTATCTGGTCTGTAAAACTAGAGCTGCTAAAAAAGAGTGCGCAGTTTGAAGCCTCAAGCCTCAAGCTGAAGCAAGGCCAATTCTTTTCCATTTTTGTTCTACAATCTGGCCACTTCACCTAGATTTGTTATCCCTATTTTTCATAATTAAATGATGGTAGTTCAAGGCCCCTGGGGTAACTCTTTTGGCCCACTCAACTTGACTCCACCTCTGCATGAACTCCCACATAGTTCAAGAAAGAATTTCCCCAAATTCTTTGGTGATGAGATAGTTCACCCTAATGAACACATTACAGCCTTCAGCATAGCCTGTGGTGTGATAGGGGTGGAATTCAAAGATGTGGCAGTCAGGCTTTTTGTGGAGACACTACAAGGTGGTGCTACAAACTGGTTCTACCATCTACAAGCTAGATCAGTGACTAACTGGGATACACTTAAAGCCAATTTCAAAGCAAGGTTCAAGCCTATAGAAGATGCAGATGCCTTGCTAGCCCAACTCACTCAGATGAAGAAGGAACCTCATGATCCTATGAGAGATTTTATTTCTAAGTCCAACAAGCTGAGGAACAAGATTCCCATGGTTGCCCAGCCAACACCTCAGAATCTGAAATGCTTCTTCATCAACTCATAGCTGCCTGAAGTGAGTTTTCTATTGAGACGGGCTAGACACATAGACCTTGAGGCTGCTTAAGACTTGGCTATTGAGCTAGAAGATGACTTTATCTTGGTAAGAGAGATCCTAACAGAGGTAAACCCTCTTCATCTTTTAAATAATCACCCACAACCACCACTGACCCAATGGTGCAAAAGCTGGCAAATGAACTACTAGCCTTGAAAAGGCAAATGGCCCTAAGTATGTCTACTCCTCCTAATCAAGATATGCCAAGGAGGGCATTTCAGAATCAACCATATCAAGGCAATGCCACCAAGAATCAAGGGCAACCAAATCATCTTCCTCCCCCACAAAGGAACCTTGCCCTTGAAGCACCTCCAACCAACTCAACAGTTGGATATCTAGAAATAGAACATGATTTCTCTTTCCAACCTGAGCTTCAACAAGAAAATGACATTAGCCTCTTCATGGAGGATCAAGAAGAATCAACTGGTGACTCCCACATTGGTTTCTTGAATTACCAAGATGAACCGAAAAGTGAAGGTGAAGTAGTCAAAGGATCATATGCAGTATTCACCCAGTCTGAGAATCAGTCAACCTAGCAGGCCAACAAAGAAAAGATAAAGGAGTGACCCCAACCAGCAAATTCAATTGCTAAGTAGAGAACCCCTCTTCCTTTCCAGCTAAAGGACTCAGTGATTGCCAAAAAATTAAGTACTCCCAACATTTCTACACCTTCAACTTTAAATTTGCATGCCAGTCCTCCCCCTCTTGAAAACCAAAAGGATGAACTCCCATCCTCTCTTCCTAGTCCATTTCAGTTATCTAAAATAATTGATCATGTTAAGAAATCTAAAATTCAAATGACTAAATTTGAATTCCTGCAAGCCAATCCTGAGCAGTTGGACATTTGTGGAGAACTAAGTATGGACCTATCTGAGGCAAAATTTGTGGTCACCCAAACATCAGCCCCTGCAGCTCAAATTTTGTTTGAGCCATCAGGTAGGGGTAATTACTTCTTGACCATAGAGGATGCTCATGTCTCAACTGATGAAAGTCATGTAGCTGGCAATCCAAGATTTGATCCAAATAAGACATCAAAAGAATTGGTAGGGCGTAGTAAAAATCAAGAAGGATCTTCCATCTCCAATGAAGAGAAACCTGATAGAAGATCAGCTTTTGATGATGCTTGGATCTTAGAATCTGATGGCAGCAATTCTTCCACTCATGTTGGATGCAGATCTCTATTGCTTAGATTGAAGACCACTCAAGATGAAGAGATCAAACTCCTTCACACCAAAGGAGATGCTGAGCTGATGGTTTGTCAGGACTTTGAGTTTGACAATCAAAGCATGTGCTAGATTGAACCAGTAGAACAACAAGCTATGGTGGTGGACCATACTGATGTATTCCAAAGTCAGCAAAAAGAACTCTTTGTAGAGAGAACAAGGAGTTATGTTTTTTAGAGAGAAGACCAAGTCCCACCATGGGGCAAGAAGAGGAAAGAGCCAAGAGGAAAATGCAAAAAAATTAGTTTCCTGGTGGAGAGTTCCATTCGCCCATCACCGTTTCTAGGGACAAAATGGTTTCCTACTGGTTTATCAAGATGGCACACCATTTTCACTATCTCATAGTGGGTGGCATCTGAATCACTTTATCTCTTGAGGCATCAAATAAGATCATCTGTACATATGTATATCTGTATAGTCTTTAGTTCTATTTTGTGCTTTTCATTTTCATTTTTTGGAGCCTTTCTTTTTGGGTAGCATGACTCCATAGCCCAATGGCATACTTCAAGGCACTAGAGATTCTGGTTCTTACTCCCCTCAACTATTCCAAGTTTTCATCTAAAGGTAGTTCCCCAACAGGAGCCAGCTGTTGTCCCCCAAAAATATCACTCATTTTTAGGACAACATTTGAAATATTTTGGTCCTACTTGTTGGGGGATCAAACCAACAATAGATTACACTTGTGAAAGCAATAAATGCGGAAATAAATCAGATAGATAAGTAACTGAAATGATAAATAGCACAGAACAAGATATACAAGAAAACACCCTGAAAACTTGTATTGAAACTCTTTACAATAGGAATACAATTTGAAGAAACTTCGTTCTTCCACACCTCTCTCAGATGCACACAAGATCTCTCACTAGATCTCTATTCCTCAAGAGCTCTCTCTCAAGTACACTCAAATCCAACACCCTGGATTGATCCAACTATGTACTGTCCTTCAAACATTCACAATGTTCTACTCTTACAATTCTACACACAACACTTACACACTACTAAGCTAAGAAGATCTTCCCTACATATAGAAATAGGAAACTTGAGCATGCTCTTACAACAAATAGTTAAGCCTCTTGAACAAGGGCTCTAAAAATAATATTGCTAATAATAGAGACGCGAGCTTGAGTCTACAACTCAAACTCATCATGCAAACACTCGCTGCTATCCACGGAAATAGCTCTCTGGACACACAGGTAACCGACATCGGTTCCTGCCTGTTCGCCTGTGACCATCGCCGGCCGACCATACCGCCGACGTCAGCGTCTCTGCAACTGCTACTAACCGACATCGGTCGCTCCTGACCGACGCCGGCATTTGTGTAGACCCGAACCTGTTTAAGTATGCTCCTTGGTGAAGCTTTTAGCTCCACACCCTAACAATCTCCCACTTGGAGATAAACCAGCTGCACCAACCTGTACAGCAGCATCTTCTAGCTCTTCCATCTTCAACTCAATCAAGAAGACCAATAGAAGTTGAATGAAGATTCAACTTCTCCATCGTAACCGGCTTTGTTAGCATATCAGCAGGATTCTTGTCTGTATGGATCTTCTCCAGCTTCAACTCACCATCTTCCAATACCTACCGTATGAAGTGGTACCTTAGCTGTATGTGCTTGGTTCTAGAGTGAAAAGCCGAGTTCTTGGCTAAATGGATTGCACTCTGACTGTCACTATACAATCTGCAACTCCCATGCTCCCTTCTAAGCTCTTCCATGAACCGTGTCATCCATATCATCTCCTTGCTAGCTTCTGTAGCTGCAATATACTCTGCTTCTATAGTTGACAAGGCTACAACCTTCTGCAACTTAGATATCCAACTAACCGCTGTTCCACCTACAGTAAAAACATAACCTGTGGTGCTCCTCCTACCATCCAAATCCCCTGCCATATCTAAATCTACATAGCCATATAGAGAAGTACCTGAACCTCCATAGCACAAATGCTTGCTGCTGGTTCCTCTCAGATATCTAAGGATCCATTGAACCACTTTCCAATGTTCCTTACCTGGATTGGCCATATACTTGCTTACTACTCCCACTGCTTGGGCAATAACTGGTCTAGTACACACCATTGCATACATCAAACTCCCTACTGCAGAAGAATATGGAACCTTACTCATGTACTCTACCTCATCATGTGAATTGGGACATTGTTCTTTACTTAACTTAAAATGTCTAGCCATAGGTGTACTTACCAGTTTTGCATCCTGCATATTAAACCTCTCCAACACCTTGTTCACATAATCTTCTTGAGACAATATCAACCTGTGATTTTTCCTGTCTCTCCTAATGCTCATGCCAAGGATTTTCTTAGCTGCTCCCAAATCCTTCATAGCAAATGTTTGAGCTAACTTCTCCTTAAGCTCAGAGATATCCTGCATGTGAGACCCTGCAACCAGCATGTCATCTACATACAACAATAGAATAATATATCTACCATTATCAAATCTCTTGAAATACACACAATGGTCTGATTGACACCTACTGTAGCCATGCTCAGTCATAAACCTGTCAAATTTCAAGTACCATTGCCTTGGAGCTTGCTTGAGGCCATACAAGCTTTTCTTTAACCTGCACACAAACTTCTCCTTACCCTTGACCTCAAAACCTTCTGGCTGTTCCATATAGATTTCCTCATCCAAATCTCCATGAAGAAACGTTGTCTTAACATCTAGCTGCTCGAGATGCAAATCCTCAAAAGCAACCAAAGACAATACAACCCTTATAGAAGTCATCTTAACAACAGGAGAAAAAATTTCACCAAAGTCAATACCTGGCTTTTGTGCAAATCCTTTTACCACTAATCTGGCCTTGTATCGCATCTGACCATCCTCACTTTCCTTCAACCTGTAGGTCCATCTGTTCTTCAGTTTTCTCTTACCAGCTGGCAACTCAACCAAATCCCATGTTTGGTTCTCTCTTAAGGACTCCATCTCCTCAACCATGCCACGCTCCCACTTACTCCTGGACTCCACCTGTAATGCTTCTTCAAAACTCTCTGGTTCTCCACCATCGGTTAGCAATAAGTAATATAAAGAAGGAGAATATCTAATTGGAGGCTTACTTACCCTTTCAGACCTCCTGATGGGTGTCTTGGACTCGTTCTCAACACGCTGTCCACCCAAATTTTCTGACAGTGACCGACCTCAGCCACCTGTAGACCTGTCACTCGCCGTCGTCGGTTCTTCCTGACCGACCTCGGTGGCTGGTCTGCCGACGTCGGTCTCTGTATGACCGACATCGGTTTCTGTACTGTCGACGCCGGTTCCAACCCTGCTGACGTCGGTCTCTGTGTTTTCCTGCAAGTGATTATTTCTTTTTCCCGTGAGCTCATTTTGGATCATAACTTCGTCTAATTCACTATTGCTCTGCCCAGATTGATCCAGCTTCCTTATCTGATCACTGTACATCACTCTTTCATTGAAAACAACATCATGACTCCTGATTACCTTGTTAGTTCCTAGATTCCAAAATCTGAAACCAAAATCATCTGAGCCATAGCCTATAAACGTGCACCTCATAGACTTAGGATCAAGCTTCTTTCTATTTTCCTTATTTATATACACAAAGGCTTCACTACCAAAAACTTTGAGATATGAGAGATCTACCTTTTTACCTGTCCATGCCTCTTCTAGAATTCCACCATCCAGAGCTGTAGAGGGTCCTCTGTTAATCAGGTACACTGCGGTGTCAACTGCTTCTGCCCAAAACTCTAAGGGCAACCCTGCATGCAATCTCATACATCTTGCACGCTCCATGATAGTTCTTTTCATCCTTTCAGCAATACCATTCTGCTGAGGTGTCCTTGGAACCGTCCTTTGCCTATGGATTCCTTGTGTGTAACAATACAATTTGAACTTAAGACTGCAGAACTCACCGCCATTATCAGATCTCAAGCACTTTAACTTTCTGCCTGTTTCATTCTCAACCATGGCTTTCCAAAACTTAAAAGTCTCAAAAATATCAGATTTCTTTTTAATACAGTAGATCCATACCTTTCTTGTGGTGTCATCTATGAATGTAACATAGTACCGTGATCCGCCAATAGAGGCTACCTGAGCTGGTCCCCACACGTCTGTGTGAACAAGCTGCAACTTCTGCCTTTTCTTAGTAGACCCAGTCTTGAGAAAACTAACCCTTTTCTGTTTTCCAAATACATAATGCTCACAAAATTCTAGATCCATACTTTTCAAATCTGAAAGCATACCTTTAGACTTAAGTATTGACATCCCCTTCTCACTCATGTGGCCAAGCCTTGAGTGCCACAATTTACAATCCACACCTAAAGTAGATAAAACTAAAGGAGATTTGTTAGTAACACAATTACACAGATAGAGAGTACCTTCTCTCTTACCTCTGGCCATAACTAGTGCACCCTTGGTCACCTTCCAAGAATCTGCTGTGAGAGTTACTGTACAACCCTCATCACCTAGCTTACCTGCAGAAATCAAATTTCTCTTTAAACTAGGAACATGCATCACTTCCCTCAACACCCATGTGTTGCCATTCTGCATCTTCAGCTGCACTTTACCTTTGCCAATTATTTTACAAGGCTCGTCATCCCCTAAGTACACTATTCCAAAATCTCCATGGATATAGTCACTGAAATACTCTCTGTTAGGGGTAGCATGGAAAGATGCACCGAAATCTAATACCCAAGATTCTATGTTATTGTGCAAAGAGAAAATTAAAGCATCCTGTGCAATACCTGCAACCTTGGCTTCTTCCTTTCCTTCGTGTTGGTTGTCCTCCTTGGGCTTTGACCAACAATCTCTGCTTATGTGCCCCATCTTTCCATAGTTCCAGCATTGTGGCTTCCTACCATTCCTGGATTTGGATCTTCCTCTCACCTTAGACTTAGATCTTGATCTCCTCTTGCTCTTTTCTTTTTGCCTTCCCCTGCTCTCAAAATTTAAAGCGTTCCCAGATATTTGAGATAACACTAACCACATCCTCTACTTTCAAAATATTTGATGCAGATGCAGTATTAGATACTGCCATTACTAAGCCATGCCAGCTTTCAGGCAAAGAACATAATATCAAAAGAGCTTTTATTTCATCTTCAAATACAATATTGACAGAACTTAACTGATTAACAATTCCATTGAAATCATTCAAATGAGTAGAAACAGATCCACCTTCATTCATATGCAAATTAAATAATTGCTTCATAAGATATACCTTATTTGAAGCTGAGGGTTTTTCATACATATTTGCTAATGTAGTCATCAACTCTACCGTAGTTTTTGCCTGTGACAAATTAGATATCACAGTGGAGGCCAGACTCAGTCTTATAAACCCAAGAGCCTTTCTGTCAAGAACTTCCCATTCTTCATCCTCCATGTCCTTGGGCTTCTTTGCTATCCCACCTAACGGTAAGTAGAGATCTTTCTGATACAGATAGTCCTCTATCTGCATTCTCCAATGTTGGTAGTTCTTGCCATTAAACTTTTCCATTCTCAGCTTACTTTCTTCTACCATTGCTTCTCCCACTCAAACAAAAATTCCTGCAGAAACACCTGTGAGCAACCTGTAATCTGTAACCTGTAACCTGTAACCAAGGCTCTGATACCACTTGTTGGGGGATCAAACCAACAATAGATTACACTTGTGAAAGCAATAAACGCGGAAATAAATCAGATAGATAAGTAACTGAAATAATAAATAGCACAAAACAAGATATACAAGAAAACACCCTGAAAACTTGTATTGAAACTCTTTACAATAGGAATACAATTTGAAGAAACTTCGTTCTTCCACACCTCTCTCAGATGCACACAAGATCTCTCACTAGATCTCTATTCCTCAAGAGCTCTCTCTCAAGTACACTCAAATCCAACACCCTGGATTGATGCAACTCTGTACTGTCCTTCAAACATTCACAATGTTCTACTCTTACAGTTCTACACACAACACTTACACACTACTAAGCTAAGAAGATCTTCCCTACATATAGAAATAGGAAACTTGAGCATGCTCTTACAACAAACAGTTAAGCCTCTTGAACAAGGGCTCTAAAAATAATATTGCTAATAATAGAGACGCGAGCTTGAGTCTACAACTCAAACTCATCATGCAAACACTCGCTGCTATCCACGAAAATAGCTCTCTGGACACACAGGTAACCGACGTCGGAACCTGCCTGTTCGCCTGTGACCGTCGCTGGCCGACCATACCGCCGACGTCGGTGTCTTTGCAACTGCTACTAACCGACGTCGGTCGCTTCTGACCGATGCCGGCGTCTGTGTAGACCCGAACCTGTTTAAGTATGCTCCTTGGTGAAGCTTTTAGCTCCACACCCTAACACTACAGACCAAAATTGTCTCTTTCCTTTTCAAAATTTGTTTTGAGCATTCAAATTCCTCATTTTTCAAGCTTCTCAAAAATCTACAAACTCTACAGGCTTGAATCTATGGACTATATAGGCTTGAATCTACGGACTCTATAGGCTTGAATCTACAGACTCTACAGGAAGAAAATCTATGGACTCTACAGGCCAAGTTCTACAAGCTTAGCATGTTGAATCTACGGACTCTATAGGAAGAAAATATATGGACTCTATACGCCAAGTTCTACAAGCTTTGCATGTTGATTTCTATAGACTCTACAGGAAAGAAGCAAGCTCTCAACACTTAGGTGAGTTCAACGGGTTCAACGACTAATTGGTTCAATGCACTTGGTGCAAAAGATCAAAAAGACTTAGCCAAATAATGAAGAATGAATTGATTGAACCATTAAACTATTGAACCAAAGTTGGTTTAATCTATAGGTTCAAGGGGCTACCCCAAAGCCAAAGAGGCAAGTGCCCTTGTAGAAGGTAGGCAACATTGGTTCGAAGGTCAAAGAAAATATAGAACTCCTTTGGATTTGTTCAAAGGCCCAAAAGGAACAATTCTTTCAGACTTCTTATTCGATAGAAATGATTAAGTGAAGAGGTCGAAAGAATTCTTTTGGGAAGACTTTTCTTGAAAAAATGTTAAGGCAAAATTCCTTCAGACTTTTTGTCTAAAAGAATTCTTTCAGGCTTTTTGTCTGAAGGAAAAGCTGAAAGCCAAAAGCCTGTCGAAGATGCAAGAACCCACCAGGGAAGTTAAAGCCCAAAGGTCACATGAAAAATCCTGAAGGGTAGATACCCTTGTGGGGGACACCTGACGTCAGAAAAAGGACCTTTTCCAAGGACCTGAAGGGACACCTTCCCTTCAGGACATTCTAAAGTTGAATAAAGATGCAAAAAGGAATCCTCAAAGACTTAGGCACAAAGAGCTTCAAAGAATGAACCGATTGAACCATTGAACCGTTGAACCAAATGGTTCAACGATTTTGTAGGTTCAACCAAGCACAATAAAGATCAAAGAGCTTAGGAGGAACAAGTGATGGGCAGAACCAAAGAACCAATGGATTGATTGAACCTTGAACCGAAAGAGTTCAAAGTTCAATGGTTCATAGGTTCAAAGGTTCAAGGGTGGCCTCAGTCAAGGGAAAAAGTAGCAAACATGTGGTTTAATAGATGGTTCAAAGAAGGAGCAGGAAAGTGATTGAACCAGGAAGCGATGGAACAAAAGAGAGAATGAACCAATGAACTTTCATAGGTTCACAGGTTCAAGGTTCAACATGGTTCAAGCAGCTGGCGACCATTGATGGTCCCGCAGACGTCAAATTTAAAGTAAAGAAAAATCTATGGAAATTCAAATAGAGTGTGGAACTTAAAGGAAGAACCAAGCGACTGACCAAAAAGATAGCTCGATAGCTTAAATCATAGCAAGAAGAGACAAAATTGGAAAAGACAAAAGCAAAAAGAGGGAAAAGCCTAAAATATCTATGTAGAAGTAATTTTAGTAGGTGGAATAGTCCACTAAGCAGGTATTTTGGCCTTCAAATTAAAGACGCAACCTATTTTTCCTTCCATGAAGTAAAGACAAAATGGACAGCTATGCAGATGTCAGAGGGGACAGACCAGATGATCCAGACTCGGGAGAAGACATATGGGATGAAATGACATGCCATAGTTAAGACAGTCACCCTATTTTCATTGCAGTCCTTTGATAAACTTGGAAATGCATTCAAGGCATTGAATGCACAGCATGGGCCGTTCTATGGAAAAAAGCACCAAGTCTTTCTTGGCTGCTATATATTGTAATTTCTTTTATTGTTTTAAGGAGATATTCCCATTACTAGAAGCAAAAATCTACCCAAATTGAAAGGCAAATACTGAGACTTTGAGTTCAGATTGTTGTTCATATCATTTTATCTAAATGAGAAAGCAAGTTACTTATAGACTTTGTGATATTATAGCTAGTGCTATTTTAAGAAATTGTTCTTATGTCTGTTTCCTAAGAGCATTCTTGTTTATTTGATCTAACAAGTAGAACTAGCGGAAGTAATTAGGAAGGTATCCTGAAGTTAGTTGTGGAAGACTTTGTGCTATCTGCAACTGTCTTTAGTTTGTTTTTATTTTCTATTTCTATGTAAAGGACCTTGGGACAACTTTATGCCCCCATTGTTCTTCTTATCTCAAATCTTTGGGCAGTTGAGGTGGAAACTTTGTGTTATATTTCATCCTGCTGGTTACTGCGCCCTTGGCAACTTATTACTTATCCTACCAGAAAGATTCATGTTGTTTGCAAGAACAAGCACTTCTGAAAGAAGAGAAGTGCCTTCTATCACTTCACCAATATTTCTACTATCTAGGAAGGGATCTGGCTCTTGGCTGAATGTTACTTCTGAAAGAAGAGAAGTGCCTTCACCAATCACCCAAGATTTCTCCTTTGTTTGTTAGCATCATCTCTGAAAAAAGAGAGATGGATGGTTCATTCCACCCCTGTGTCTTACTTTTTTCTTATATATATAGTATATAACATCCACATATTTAATAGGGAACCTCCCCATGATGAGAGGAGAGATTTGTCCCCTTTGGATGTGGTAAACCTACAACATTGGACGACCAATCTCCCTATGTTGTGGTGATAGGAACTATTTTGGTCACCAATTAGCTGGCCGACAAAATATTCACCCAACAAGTTGTTACTATAAAATTATAATAAATCCCTTCAAATTAGGAAGGTGACAATGCAAATTAAGAAACTCAAGGTGTGAAAACATGCAAGAATTCTTAAGTATAAAACTAAGACCAAACAGGTAGCACAATGTCACCACATGGTAATAGGAGATAGAATAAAATGCGCTATAGAACTTAGAATATAAGAAACATGAAAGATAACCTAAGTTCATAATGATCAGAGGATGATGAGTCTATAAATAGCCTTCAACCCAAATGAGGAATCATACCCAATTTAACTCAAACCAAGTGCAAATGGAAAATTTGATTAACACAGTGACTTAAAACTTAGAAATGTGAAATTATGAAATTGAATTATCAATGGACTTAAATATTTTTTGGAAGATGGTTTAGACTCAAATGGGTATCATAATAATGTTATTTAAATAATACAAACATAATTTTTAAGATGAGGTTTTGAATAATGCAAAAGATGATTTGGTTTGACCATCGTAATGCCTTTTTATTCAATAAATGGTGGAAAACAAATGTGTTTGGTTATGACATGTTTATAAACAAGTTTTAGACTCAAATCAAGACCAAACAAAGTAAAGGGAAAGATAAACATAACTGAGTAAATCATCCTAAGTCCTAAACTGATAATGTTGCATTGTATTATTAAAATCCATCTATATACATGCTCTTGGGAGGATTTTAAGTGTTAATACAAAAATAAAATCACATGAAGTAGTAGGGTTTTTACACCCCTCTTCTCCCAAGTGATTTTATGGTGACATGGACCTTTGGGTTACTCACCCTACATTAAAAATATGTCTATGACAAGTGGGTTTGTTCTAAAACCTAAATTTTTGACCATCTAGATGGTCTCAAGCATGGCTGACACTAGATATGCCTCACATAAATTGAGTTCATACTGATTAACTTACTATGCAAGGATTTATTTCTTTACATAGAGATTTCATTTGTGTACTAATTAGTGGAATCCCCTAGTTAACCAGAACTAACTCAGATTTTTGTTATGAAAGGAGAGGTTAGCCACTCAACCCCCTAGCTCTCATAGTATGTGTACCTTGACTTATATACCCCACTATGGAGAGGGGTTGAAACAATGTCAGGAGATGAAACCTCAGGTCACAACTTTGCTAAATAACTCATGAAGAAGCTATAAACTCCCTTCCACAAGTCAAATTGCATAAAAATAAATGATCTAAGTGAAAAGACTTTAGAGGTTGTTTTTATATCACCCAAACCATAGAGGTTTTAGGGAGATCCTAGACAAATTTATTTTCATGCCTTAGACAAAGGCACAATCATAATGAAAACACATTTTTGGTCACCCAAGTTCCCTAAAGGGGATGAGAGGAGAGCATACATGCACTCTTCATTTTGCTCAAAAGAAAACAAATAAGTAATAATTGATTTAGCATAAAACAACACATTTTTGAAAACTTAAAATTTCAAGTGAGTGTTAATTTTAAGCACCAAATTTAAGTGTTTGATGAATTTCTTGGCCCCTCAACCTTAGTTTGCAAAAACTTTGAAAACTTCACAAAACAATTAAACAATCCATCTAAGTTCCTTTTAAACACTAAAGGGAAGGTTTAAGACTTAAATTATGATCAAATTTTGTCACTTTTTCATGTAGGTCTTGAAAAGGTTAGAGAGTTTCCCCCTACTTTGAAACATAATTGATAATGAATCAAACAAGTTTTCAAAACTTATTCTCAGTTCTTTATTTTTAAAACATAGATATTGATATTGGTCAATAGTGATTGATGTCAGTTGCAGCAAGACTAATGTCAATCATAAAATACCTGATGTTGGTTGAAAAATATCAATAATTATCACTTGTGAACCCTTAGGCAAAAATGATTTTTCAAAAAAGACACTTTGTTAGCACAAGTTAGAATAAAATCTCTAGAAAAGCTCTGGATCATGCAAATAAAGTTTAGGCAGAGACTTGAAAACTCAAAATAACCAACTAGAATTTTGAATAAAGCTCTAAAATGTGATTTTTAACCATGTTTTTCTCTACACCAAAATTGATGCTAGTTATCCAAGACTGATGCCGATTACACATAACCAACATTGGTCACTGTGTGACTTGTGTGTCAACAAAAAATGTTAAAAACATGGGAAAATGATTCTAAAAATTGATTTAAATTGATTTTTAGATACTTTTTAGATTTTCTAAGAATGCCAAAGTGTTTTCTTTGATTTAATGGGTTGTGAAGTCCCATCGGGCATGCCAAGATGTATAGATGGATTATAAATATGGTTAGATCAAGCATTAGTCAAGAAATCTCAAGAAAAATGCATAAGAACTACAAGATAAGCCAACCTATTCAAACAAGGTTTTGCAAATGATAATCAAGAGAAAATGAAAGAAAGCATACATAATACCTTCCCAAGAGCATCACATCACCAAAATACAACTCAAAACATGATTTCCCCTTGATTTGGTGCTCAAGTCTTCAACAATGATGCAAGGAAAATATCCTCCATCATATCTTGCTCACCAATGAAACTAGGCTCATGATATGAAATCAAATGTATGCCTATCTTGAATCTATCCTATTGCAAATTAAGTATAATAAACACCACACACAAATGGCTTATGGAGAAAATTTTGCATAATAAGATAACACAAATGAAGCTTTAAAATGATGGTCTTGGCCCTCCTATTTATAGATTTTGGAATTTGGTAAGGATCAACCATGATCATCCATCTTGAGATCAAGATGTGTGGCCATGAATTAATCCAATTATGTAAATAATATCCATAAATACCCTCATAAATATTTGGAAAGAAGGGACATTAAAGAGGCATGGGAGGCCTTAAACTTAATATTTGTTACATTTATGGATTATAGATGCCACCCCATTGATGATGTAGATAATAGGCATCAATTTCCAACTAAAATATATTCAATAACTTCTATGAATTTTCTACTTAAGTTCTTAATTTGAGTTAATTTACCTAAGTGAGATTAATCAATATTATGCAATACTTTGGAAATTGGTTGTACACTATTAATCAAAATGATTAGAATGTCATATTAATGGGTTTTAATTTGACTAAAGAGAAATTAGAAAGTGGTGTTAGTTGTGTATGGACTAATATCCCATTTAGGACGTTGTCAACACAAAATAACACATGCATATGTCGTGTGCTTCCGAATTAGAAAAAAAGAGTGATCAAAAGCACTAAAATGCATTTTCATCATTTTGACTCAAAATAATTTGTGAAATTTTAAAAATCAAATAAAATGAATTACCCCATTTAAGGATACATTAGCCTAAATTGGCACTTGTATATAAAAATCTCAAACCATTTAGCGTGTTTAAGTGATTTTGGCCCAAATTGTGCATTTTCAAAAAATTTGAGTAAGATTGATGATTTCAACACAATGATGTTAGGAAAAAGATGTCTACAACATGAACTTGACTTGACTTTGACCTGATAATGACAACATGGCCATAATATGGACTAGAGGGTCCTCAAACACATCTACTACATAACATGACAAAACACAATCAATACACTCATATAACCTGTAATATAATGTCAATCAATCATTGCATAATATAATAATCAATAATATCACACAGATAGAGTAAGCCTTGATAGTCCACATAATTAATCAATGTCATCATATAGTATATAAAAGTATGATATCCATAAGAAGTAACACCCTATAATTTATTTTAAAGAGTAATTTGTGTACAATCAACTATGATCAATGGATCAATATATGAATATATAACCTGATAAGTGTGAAAATATACCCTAAATGTAAAAGGTAACCCCTAGGTATGAGGAATATCATATATGTGTATGTTCATGTATCATATACAACATTTATGTTATGAATCCACTCATGTATAATGTGAAAAACATGTGCATATAAAATAGATATGTAACTCACAATGTATATGATAAATAAAATTAAGTAATCATGTAAACTAGAAAATAATGTCATGCATAGATCCAAATTTTGGTTTTTTTGAATTTTTTATAATTGAAATGAATTATGTGAATTTAATATCCCTAAAATTACATCCAAGGGATTCCTAAATTTAAATAGTGAATCTAGTGATAGATAGCTTATCTTTGGATATATAATCGTATCAAATGTTTGCATGTCATAATCATTAGAGTCATCAGACCTCAATGTATCTTTAATGTTTCCCTTTTCTCTTTCCCATATTTGATGAATTTATATTGCATTTTACTCAAGATTATATGAGGTATTGAGTATCATTTTATGAAATGATGACACTTCGTTTGTCCTCAAATCTTTGATCTTTTGGTGATCATTGTTTCCATCATGTTGAAATTTGATTACATTGACTTCAAACATGAATGCAATACACTTATTTTGAGTATAAATTACAGCTTGCATTTGTTCTAACCATTTTTTTCTAAGTGTAGCATGCATTTATTCTCTACTACACATCATAAATATCAATGTGTTCACAATCTTTGGTCCACAAGAAATTGGCAATGTTATATGGCCTATTGATCCATCAAGGTGTATAGTATGTTAAAATTCACCTAGCATGTGGCCCAAATATTGTATAAATTAAATGTTTCATGTATTATCCCCTTCATCTTCATCAACTTGAACCTTTTTCCAACAAACAACCTTAATGTATAATTTAATAGTCAATAGGTCCATTTGTGGATGCTTGTACATTAGTGGATTTTGTTGCACCTATATTATTAGGATAATACTATCATCCTTAAAATTATGAATCATTTGTTATAATGTTACACAATGGTCTATTTTTTATCCAGTTATTCTATGATGGTTATAAAACAACTTCCCTTATTGATGTGATAATCAACCCATATCTCTATGTCAAGTGGAAGGTAAAATGATATAATTATTTTCAAGTAACATTTGTAATATAATACTTGGTTTGTATTTTACACTAGGTACTTGCAATCTTGTATAGTGGCATGTAGAATATTATATATCCATGAATTTGACATTATTTATTGGATTTTATACAAATATTGGATATTCATTATCGATACCATGTGCAATGTGTAGTGCATGTTTTGCTCAAGTCATATTGTATTTTAATAAATATTGTCTCCATAAAGCACTTATCATGAAAAATTCTTGTTGTGAGTTAATATTGCAACAAGAATTTACATTCATATTCTTGTGATTGGATTGAATATTTGACTTTCATTTATCTAATTGTGGTTGTGCATGAAGAATACCCTTTAATTTATCAGTGGTCACCATGTTTGAATCATATTTATACTCTCCTAGGATTATAGGTGTAAAGTTTAGATAAAAAATAATCATCTATATTCATAGGAATTTCATTGTCATCACCATCACTATCATCTTCCATAAATATATGATTGATGTGTTCTAAATTGACCAAAAAATGAATATCTATTTATTTTACTTCTATGCTTCAAACATATGTGATGGCTCTTTTACCACTTATTAAGGAAGTAATATATTTGGAGTCTCATTTTCATTAGCTTTTCTTGAATATCTAATTCCATAAGTATGTATTTGTTCCATTGTTATAAATTACAATCAAGGTATTATGGAGGAATGAGAATCATAAGATTGTATTATAGATCTATCACTAGGTTCCACTACATTACAATCCTCAAAAGATTGTAGGACGTCTATGTAAACATCTCTCATGCACAATTTTTAAGCATAGATGTAATGTGGATGGTATATCTTCCATAGGATGAATCCAAGGTCTACCTAAAAGTAGGTTACAATGAAAATGATTTAGAATTACTTTAAACATACTAGTCAATGTCTTAGGGCCCACTGTCACATCCAAAATAATAGATCCTAGCACTTGGCAAGGAATATTATCAAAACTTGTTATATTTTTGTTTAAATTATGAATATAATTCATATTGATACCCAGTATTTGTAAAAACATGATATTGTAACTGTTTAATCCTATTCCATTTCTACCAAACCACACTTGATTCCCTTATTTAAGATTCAACTCAAAAAAATAATGGGAAATTCTAATCCATAGTATGTTGAGTAGGGAAATGTTATTTCTCAAAATAAATCATATCTTCACTATTATTCAATGTATTAATAATGGATGCAAAATAATTTGGTTCATTATTTTTTGGAAAAGTTGTATCACCTAGAATTTTATAAAGAATATCATTATAGATAGTGGACATCTTGAGAAATTCTAATATGGATATCCTAGCTAGAGTATTCTCAAGTTGATCAATGACATCATACTCTCTAGTTGCATTGGGTGGCACCCTATGAGGTGGAGTGGGATTAAGTGTGACATTTTGACCATCACTAGTTTTTCCAATAGGATGATGCACCCCACCTCTTCATGTTAAGATATGATGGATCATTGAATCTAATATACACCTAGGGTGAATAATGGGGCCAGATGCTAGATATCACTACTCTGAGGAATAGGGGGAGCAATATCAAAAGGAATCATACATTCCCTTTCATGTTGAATAGTAATCAAAATCATCTAAGTTTCATTATTCAAAAAATATGTGTTATTAAGGAGGGCTAAGAAATTATCATTCTCATTTTTGGTGTAGAGAAGTCTACCCTATTATACTGCATGAATTGGAAACATATTTCATATTTTAGGAAATACACATGAAACCATTATATTCATAACTTGAATTATAAAATATAAACTATCAACATCCATTTTAGTTATGCTAGGGTTTTGCTTAGATGAATAAGGGGAAATCAAAAATAAGATATGAAACACTAATGTAAGAAAAACCTAAGAATAAAATATGAAACCCTACGGGATAAAGACTTAGGGTTTTCCATGCTAAAAATATATCATTCACTAGAATGTTTTATTTATTTTCATATTTAGGTGATTTAGATAAGATAAAACTATTGAAATGTAAAATATTTAAATAGGGCATTTACCATACAAATTTAAATGTAAAAGAGAGTTTGATTGCAATTACTATTTTTATAATTGACCGAGAAACTATGAAAGAGATACACTTAGTTTAATTTATTATTTATACCACTCATTACTTATGTCACAATCCTCAAAAATACTTTGTATTAGCCTTGTAACTGTTTGAATATAGAAACAAGACCTAAAACCTATCAAAATGTCACCGAAAAAGCTCAAACCCCTAAGATAATTGGTATTGTCCTCTATATACCAAAATATCTATATTGAATTTTCAAGTCTATTTCACATAACATCACTATGTATACCCCTATATATGTTTTTTGTGTATTTCTTTCCCTTAATCTTATGTGCAGATCCTGATTTTTCCTCTTATTTCCCTAAAACACTAGCTTCACTTTTGACAGAAGATAAACTTAGAAAAAGGGGTTATAAATATGGGTTAGACAACCCCAAAAACTCCCTAATAATTTTTTGAGCATTTCGTAAGTTCTAATACTCTGAAAAGAGCTCAACCCACATGTAGTTATCCTATATAGGTGTGTATAGTCATATAAATTGTCACTTGAGTGTAATGAGTGTTATTTGAGACCACCCTACCCCTAGATTATCCTTATACCTATCATAGGTCCTATTTTGATCCTTATCCTACTTTCATGTGGGATTAACCCAACCCTATACATTCCTAAAGAAGTCCCATACCTTACCCTAGGCATCTAAGCCCCTAGTGCCTCAGGTTCTACCACCTAGACACTAGTGCAGCCCTTTAGACACTATGCATTATGATAGTGACCAATGGACCATGCTAGTATCCCTTACCTATTTTTAACCTCAATGGATGTATTTTAAGTTCTCAATGCACCTTAGGGTTAAACTCAAATCACATATGTACAAGCACCAGATTAATACATATTACATGCACTAAAATTTGCTTACCCTACTAATACTACCAATTTTCACTAATTTATCTTATAACTATATTTCCTAGCTAATTTAACTAATATCCCATTGTCCCCTTTATATTCCCTAAATCCTACAAACCTTACCCCAACCCAAAACTAATTAATCCCTTCATTAAACCTATTTACCCACTAACCTACTCCCTAGGCCACTAACCAATTTAAAAATAACAAAATAATCTACCTACCCAACTACCACCCTATTCTAGCCTCTCCTAAACCCCTAAACCCTAATAGGATATTTATAGAACTAGAGGATTCTAGAAATCTCCTCCACTTTAGCCCCATTTATCTAGAATTCTCTAATTCTAGAGATCTCCATGGAATTAAAAATTTAATGGAAAACCCCTATCCATTGATTTCTCCCTCCATGCCTATATAACCAAGATCAACCCCCTTCCTTCAAACTAACCTTGAAAATCATCAATTTTTTTCCATTATCTTACATCCACATAGCCTTCTTTCACTCATACAAAGCCATTTGTCAAGCACACTCATTCATTGGAAGCCATTGTCAACATCAAGCAAGCAATCCAACATTTTCAAATTTTACATCAAATAATCCATTTGCAAATCTTGGACTGGAGCTACAAAGAGTTAAAGTGATGGTAAGAACATTCTTATTGTGTTTATTATCTCTTTTATCCCCTCCTACTTGTGTGTTTATATTTTAAGTTTTTATTACTAAAATTAGTAATATAAGTTGAATATAAAATTTAAACTACATTTTGGCAACCATAGTGGGAGAATTACTCCCTTAACTAACCTTATAGTTTTATTGGAAGTGATTTGAATTCTTTTAAAACAAACTGGATGTGAATTAAAGGTAAGATTTTGAAAAAAATTCAAGCACAGGCAAATAGCAGTTTTGTACTGGTATTAGAAATATTGTAGTTGCATTTTTGTAGGGTTAGTTGTGATTTTGTCAGTTAACCACTAAAGGTTAAGGTTTTTGTAAGTCTTTGAATTTTAACAAAATTTTAACTTTTTAAATTATGATTTTTCTTGGTAATCATTATTTTATTGATTAGAATCATGATTTTACAAAAGTCAATAGTTAGGGGTAGATATGTACTTTATCTCTGTTAACCCACTTCTACATGATATTTTGTTCTCTATTTATTTGTCTAGAAGATTTATACTTTTATATGTGTAGGGAAGGGAAAGATCAATCTAGTAATTATCTATCGATGCATAAGACACAAAAATACAACTTCAATAATTATGACTTCATATTGGTAATTATGATTTTATCAGGTATAGTTGTAGCTTTGTAGAACCTGAGTTTACTATATACCCCTAGTTATTTTCTAACAATAGACATTTTTGTAAGTTGTTTCTATTGTCTTGGGAGGTATTTTGGTTTCTCCCGTAGGATGAATAATATTGCATCAAACCTAGGAACATTTGACCACTATCTACAAAATCATGACTTTGACATGAACAACTTTGTACTAGTAATTATGGTTTTACCATCAAGAGTAGTAGTTTTATCCTTATTTATCAAGCTAATAAAACCTTTACCTATCAGTTTTTTGATTCACACATAAAGCTTTCTTATCTCCTTATATGAAGTTATAAGGTTTTATGTACTAATCTAAGCTTGCTTCTTTCATCACCCTAACCATTTTTTGAATTTAATCATTTTGACCTAACTATATACTTACAAGGGTGTTCTAACAACTTGTTGTGTATGTGTAGGACTAATAGGGGGTAGAAGAAGACCAAGTTACACATCAAATACCCCACCATAAACTTTTTTTAAACTTTACTCTAATATCACAAGTCCCAAACTTATGACTTTGACCTGTAAGTAGCAATTTTGTAGGTTGTAGTTATGGTTTTGCAGTTATATAAGTACCACAGTAGTTTAGGTCATCTAGATAGCATTAGAATTAATAAATTTTAGACTTATGAATAAATAATAGAATTATCCTTCTATCTATCATCATAAATCATTTTTCTATAAGAAAACATTTATAATTAATTATCATAATTTAAAATATAATTTTTTGTTATAATTTTGATTAATCTACCTACATTATACTTTTAAAAATAGCTTGATATCCATTCACAAAAGATAAATTTTATAATTTTTCTATTTTTTACAAAATTGTAGATTGTGAATTAGGGTGAATTCAATTTTGCTCTGTATAATTGTAATTTTTCCTAACTATCACAGTTTTATAGGTTGACCATCATAGTTTACTAGCTTCTACAAAATTACAACTCATGATCTGTGATTTTGATTTGTAGTTATGATTTTGTGCTCTCTAGTTGAGATATTGCTATGTGTATTTGAAATTTTGTAGGGTCTTGCAGTTTTATAGAAATTTCAACTACTATATCATTTTGGTGCAGGGCCCCTCAAGACCAAGGCACCCCATTTTGTCCTCTAACCTTTATGCTTATAAGAAGGGGTACCCATAATATATTATCTTAGTTTTTATTGTATATACATCCTTATTATGTATATTTTCTTCATTATATACACTCTCTTGTGTGTATGGTTTTGTCTTGTGTTTATATTTATTTGTCACTTAATTGTATATACATGTTCCCTTCACATGTAGGTAATTAATTATTTTGTGCTTGCTTGTTTGTTATGTCTTTTGAGTCTAGGATAGCACATGACATGGTATTCATCCCCATACATGGGCCTAGTAAATAGGGGTTGGTGACATAGATTTCATCACCACACACTAACCAAACTCTATGTTCTAGCAGAGTCTAAAAATTAGGAAAGTAGGTGTCAAATTATAATTCTCCATAAAGGGTTTCATAGAGTGAGGGGTGTTTTAGCTCCAAGATACAAGGTGGTTAGATAGCATCCTATAAAAACTTGGGCCCCACTGTAACTTCATATATATAGGGGACACACCTATAAACCCTTGCATATACCTACATTAAGATCCTTCAGCCATAATACATGTGCCACTATAGGAGTCAATATCAATTTCAAATTAGCCATCATATGTAGGCAGGGTTGAGAGGATTTAATAAATCCATAATGGGTCATCGGCGTACAACCTCACCTATGAATTTTTTGGATGGTGCAAGCATTAATGTATACACCTTTATCATTTGACTAATTTAGGATTCATGATTTTGTGTGTTATTTGAGTGTTGTGTTAGACCCATATTATTTGTGATTCAAGTCGATCATACCTTATTTGTATGTATGACACCTTAGATACCTCTAGGTTAACCTTCATCTTTATCTCATCATCTCATCTCATTTGTATCCTAATATTTGTTTTCCATCTATCAAAAACCTATTCACCCCATAGTCTCTATATATCCTACTATCCACCCTATATCATCTAGCTTCCCACATTTGCTACTTCTTACCCTGCACATCATCTAGTATCTAGCACCCATTCCATATTCATCTCATATCATCCACATCTTAATCATCCATTTCCCCTCTAATCTACTAATCTTATACCACATCCATCCTATATCACTTACCCATCTTGGATTAATCATCCATCCCACATTTTTTACTTCTTATCCCACATACCATCTAGTACCTAGCATCCATCTAGTACCCATTTTATATCTTCCATACCTCACGATACCTATTTTATATTCTAGGTAACTTCTATAATCCATCTTGTCTAATCATATATTTTTTATCACACAATCCCATACCTACCATATATTATATTCACCTACAAACCCTCCTACATCCTCTATCTTTTATCCCCCATCCATCTCATCACCTTTGAATACTATATTCCATCTTAAAATCAAGTACTAGTGGTCACCCATCTTCTTCAATCATAGATTGCCACTTCTTAGTTCCCTAGAGTAAGTATTATAAATATACATAGTCTTATAGGATTCTAATCTAGCACCCATCACTCATCTCTTTTAGGTGCCTTCTTCACCTAGCACCCATCAAATTATCCCTTTGCTAGTGAGAAAGGTATTTGATCCTATCACTCTCTTTCATCCTTGCTAGATTGATCTCTTATAAGACTTTTTATTTTGGTAATTCTTAGTCACCCCATCCTTTTCTAAAATATCATCACATCACTCCCTTTTGACCACTAGTAGCTTTTGGTATCTAAATGGAGATAATATTTGAGCACTTCCACTTAATCTACCATACCTCGTCCCATCTCTATTTCAAAATGGTCATTCATACCCATGCCCAACTTAGGCTTGGACAAGCTTCTAACCAAAATAATGATCCAATGGGGAATATAGAAGATCCAACTCGGGAATATGACAATACCTATAGTGATATGCATACACCCAGAGAAGAGGATGAGTGGTTTAATCCCCTCCATAATGATGAGGTTAGGAACCTAATTGAGAGATATTTGTATGAAAATTGAGATCATGTTTTGGCTCTTGCCATTGAAATAAGGGGAATAGTACACTCCACTTCTAACCATAGCCTCCTACAAAATATAATCCATCCTCCCACCCATCCAAATACACCACATCAAAATGTACATATCAATCAAATACCCCAAAAAGAGGAAGGTGTGAGCCATGGATTTATAAAATAAGAACACCTAACACCCCTCCATAATAATCACATTGAGGTTAATCAGAGACAAGTTGTCTTAGAGGACCAATTAGACCAACTAACATATCAAATTAACCTCTTACTCCATGTTCAAAATCAACGTCCATCATCACCCTGCCAAAATAACACCTAAAACACCCAAAATGTCCATAATTCTCAAAACACTTACAGCACTCAAAACACCCACATCCCCCAAAATAGTCAAAATCAAACCACTAATCCTCTTGGGGACCCCAAATTTGCATAAGAATGGATAATTATGAAAGAGACCCTCCAGTAAATAGACCCATGCTCTTAAGCTCTAAAGTATAAATATGAATATTTTTGCTCCTCGTCCTTGGACATGAGCATCTTGAAAATACCTTTCCCTCCACACTTTGAAGTACCTAAATTAAAAAAATATCATGGAAAAGGAGATATTTGAGATCAAGACCAAGAGTTCTATGTGGCTTGCCATGAAGTAGCATACAAAGATGCCTATTTATTGAGACTTTTTCCAAAAAGTCTTACTAGACCCACTTTATAATGGTTCATTCACCTACCCAAGGGGTCTATATCTAGCTTTAGATAATTAATAAAATAATTTTTTAGGCACTTTTCATTCAATATTTAACATGGCATCTCTATAATAGACCTTTATAACACCAAGCAAAGAAACAAGGAAAGTTTGGCATACTTCTTACAAAGATGAAGTCTAGCAAGCCACCTAAGGTGTACAGTACTTGAAAAAGATTTATCCAAGATATTTTTGGATAACCTTAATGATGAGATCAAATATCAGCTAAAACTCACATGTGCTAAGACCTTTAATGAAATAATTGAGAAAAGAATGCAAAATGAAAAGGCCCTTATTGAAAAAGGGATAATTAAACTATACTCCCATAAGGAGCACAATCAAAGTGAAGATAACTCCTTTTTATGAAATTCAAAATTCTTCAATAAAAATAAGAATTTCATTGGAGATGGGATAATTGATGATAAACAATAACATGTGTAAACAGTTCAAAAGAAGAATCCCATAGAACAATTAAATGTCTCCTCTATATGCACACCACAAGGTAAGCCAAATCTTTGAACTAGCAAGAGACCACTAATTAGCTTGGGAATACCAATTGAAATAGTCCTCAATTAATTAATCACTACTAATATGATCAACCTTCCTAAAATTAGACCTGTGGATGATCGTCAACCAAAATTGGATTGGTATCGTGAGGATGAATTTTATAAATACCATAGGGTTAAAGGCCATGATATAGAAAGATGCATGTAATTAAAGCATTGTATTTATGGGTTGACATAGAAATAGAAGGAGAAAATTCTCCAAATCAATTGGCAAATGGGTTGTTAGGCATTTACAAGGACCCACTTCCTAAGCATGATCAAAGAAATAAGAGACTACTAAGAGACTAGGGTCAGGGCTCTTGCTTTAACCACATCAACTATCATGCCATGTCATACCACTATATCAACACCATTAAACTCCACAACCCCCAAGAGACCACTTCCCCTTCATCCACCATTTTAAAAATCAACTAGGCAACTACTGATTGTGTAGTTACCACTAGACATAGTAAAATTATAGTTCATACAGCACCACCCAAGGACCTGTATACTTTGTCTATTAATCAAAAAGGAAATATTTATAAGAAAGTTTCAAGTTATTGTGATAAGTCTTATGATATCATTCAGTAGCTTGAGAAAATTCCATCTCAAATTTCATTAATGGAGCTTCTTAAAACCTCTCCTTTACATTAGGAGATACTTAATCAAGTTAAAAATGACCTCAAAGTCCCTAGTGATCTTGATACTAGTTGGTTATAAGCATTAGTAGGAAATTTATCCCCTTCATAGTAGACTTCTTTTGGTGCTCAAGACATACCTCCAATTGGCCTCCATCATAATTATCCATTGTTCATTAAAGTATCTATATCCCACCATTGCATCTCTCAGATGCTCATAGATGGAAGATCGGTGTTAATTTATACAATCTGGACTTATTGGAGAAATTACGGTAATTAAATGCATATTTAAGGCCTACCTTGATAATGATAAAGGCCTATGATGATAATGAGAGGCCATCTATAGGGACTATCTACCTTCCCATTATTGTGGCACCCATGGTACACCAAATATTGCTCCATGTTATGGATGTAGATTTGCCTTATAATATGTTTTTTAGACATCTGTGGATCCATGAAATGTAAGCTATTCCATCTACTTTACATCAGTGTCTCAAATTCCCTCACTCTAGAATGGAGGTTACCATCCTTAAAGTAATTAATCATCTACATAACTGTCAAATGGATCAATCCTTGCCCTCTTATCCTTATCCTGGCATAAATAATTCCATCCTAAGTCTAATAGCTACCAAATATATATCCCTCGATTAGATTACATCTACATCAAATCCAGTACCTAAAGCCACCCTCTTAAAAATCACATCTATAGGTTGTGGAGATTATGAATATAAAATCTTTTTCATATGTGATTTCCCACTCTCCCCATGAAGCTATGGGTCCCCAACCATTTGAAAGGTCAATCCAATCAAATATCAATTTGGACCAATGGATTTCTCAAGCACAAGATTGTTATTTGAAGAATGTATTGAAGAGTCATATGATTCATGGTTTACTCTATATCAATAAGCCCTTATATTTCTAGAAAAATAATATTCCCGCATCCATAAAATGATGAAAAATATGAATTATTAAGGGATATGACTAGTCAAACAAGAACAAGGAAGACTTGAACCCATTATGGTTCAAGAATATCCATAATATCTTGGTATAGACTATTTGACGATGAGGATTATGTATTGGGAGTTTTGATGAATAAATTTTTTATCTTGGTGGCAATTAAGGTTAGGGGGAAGTATGTTATCATGGAGGTACCTGTAAATATCATGGTACTAAGGAAGACTGGGATTATTGATTGTGCAAATTTAGAAAGGAGCCATAGATTGATGCATTCATATGTTCAATAAGAAATTTCCCTTCTAAAACATCTTCAGGGAGGCCAATAAGGGATCCAATAGTGGCCATTGAATTAGTTGATTTGTTACTATTTGATCTTGCCAGTGGAAGTAAAGTTCCCCTCCTTTTGAATTTCATTGAGGAGCATCATCACTAACCACAATTGTAGACAAGAACATCTACAAGAACTGGAACTTCTTGATGAGAAGAACCAAAAGACACTTGATCACTTATGATCATATCAAAATATACTAAAAGGCCAACATCAAAAAAATATCGAGTTTAGAGAATTTGAGGTTGGTGACCTAGTCCTAAAGGAGAACCAAAAAAATACTAATGCTGACAGGGACAAGAAGGGGAACTTTGAAGCTAATTGGATCATGCCTTATATCATAATCTCTAGGTTTGGATCAGGAGCTTATAAGTTAGCCACATTATATGGTAAGGATCTTGTTTATCCCATGAATATCATTCATCTGAAGTATTTCTACACCTAACAAGCTCCACCATCCTCCATCTATCAGTTCCCACTTTTAGGGGCATAACCTTGTCCACTCCATCCATTCCATCACATCTCCTCAACAATCCAAAAAAAAATCCATCCAAAGGTGAAAACCATTTCTATAGCTCCTTGGGCAAGTACCATGATGAAAATTGTATTTCATCATCATGGTAAAATGACCTTGACCTTGGTCTCAGTAGTGGGAAACAATCATAATTTCTTATATAGAAAATAGGAGATGAAAGCTTTAGTACAAGGAATATGGCATTGTTTGTTGAGTAATGAGAATATTTTTTAGGAAGTCCTTTGGAGTTGCTTATCCATATCTAGCATATATGTGTCCCCAAGTCCCATCACATCCTTATCACTACCCCTATCCTATCACCCCATCAAATCTTCTTTGACAAATGTGTCTCCTTTAATCCTCAAGATGAATACCATTCTTATTTTTCTCTTGTTGTCCTTAATACTATGGTTCACACCTTCCCACTAAAATTATCATTATGGAAGGGTCATGAAGCATAAGTTTTTAATTATAGGGTTTTAGCATACATTATGATATCAAATCCTGAGGGGTCATCTTAACACCCCATTCTTGCTCACTTTCAAACTTGGTTTGAATCTTGTCCTAAAACATAAAAAAAATTGGGCACAACATACACCATGTACATATCCTCTACTCATCATTAATTCTCTAATCCATCATGTCATTATCCTTTTATATATCCCTACTCATATTATTATCTAATTAATTATACATTGTCTTGTGTGTGATTATGTTACCTTATGTGATTATGTGTATTTTGTATATATGATTGTTAATCATGTACATATTAATGTCTTCATTACTTACTCATGTTTTGTTTGTAGTTCATGTATGTTTTAATAACTTTTATGGGAACAAGGATGCTCTAAGTGGACCTTGAACATTTTCTTGAGAAAGGTCACTTGTTAAAATGAGTTCCCCTTGTTATGCACCTATTTTGATGTACCTTTGGATTTTCATGTCACTGTCACATGTCTACATGGTACAATATTAAAATGGGTTGTAAAAATTTTAATGACTCCCAAAATAACCAGCATCCTATTACCCCTGAGCCTATCCCATGTCTTATCCCAACTATCCCCATCCCATCTAACTTATTCCACCTCATCATTATCATATCATCATGGTATAGGAGGATTCCTACCAAAACATATGAGATATAATGAATAAAATAGGGATCAAAATTTCTTTAGCACATTCATCAACATTTCATCATAAAGTTAATATCCACATAATTATCACATCATATACATATACCACATCACATTTATCTAACATCATCTAAAATCTATAATCATCTCTCAATATTTGCATCATATACATCATGAAATAAATACAAATATCACTAATCCCATAAACATATAAATCCATAAACACATCTCATGAAACATCATCATGAATAAAATTATACAATTCTATCACATCACATTTAACATCACATCTAATATCATAAATCACCATGCATCTCAACAATATAAACAAACACACTACATCATATATCTAACCATCGTCACATCATTAATAAAATATAAAATGAATAAATCCATCACATCATATCATATGCATATGATCATATCATGAATTAAACTGATGTAGAACATACACCAGATCTATCTCTCTATGCCTTATCCCTAGATGCACTTCTTTTTAAAGGTTCACTTATTCCTTCATCATGCAAGAAATTGAGATTCACTTGTCAATTTTATGGTTTCAGATGTGTTAATCATGCCTACATAGGTCTCCTTAAGCCTCATTTCCCACTCATTAACTCTGTCTACTCTTTCCAAATTTTACTTTTTTCCTTTACATAACCCTACATACAATTCACATTAGTCCTTATATCCCTATTATTGAGATTTTTGGCTTTGTACAAATATATACCTTCACCAATTTGAAATAAAACACTTGATTCAAATACCCTTTATCCTCTTTTAGTCTTCCACAAACTTTTATGATGCAATTCCTCTTTTTGATCAATCTTTGAACTCCCTATAGGTTTATGTTAGGCCTATTAGGCCTCCCCAAGTCCAAAAAGAACTCAATCACTAAAAATACATAAAAATGGATCCATATAGACTTAAAATCATGTGATTCTCTTAAATAACTTGAATATTGATCAAATTATAAAAAATTGTGAATTTTGAATGGTTAGAATAGGAGATATGCTTAAAACCCTAATCTAGGGCTTTTGATGACTCTATCTCAACTAAGAGCCTAAAAAAATTAACTGTGAATGTTTTAAGGAGTTTAAAAGTTATTTTAAATGCTTTATAGTTCTTTCTAGACCTTTTTCACACTCTCAAATCAATGTATTCCTCCTATCACTCCTTTATCATAAGTTTTCATCTCAAAATATACTTGATCCTGTAAGCAAAATGACCATCTACAGGATTGTGTCAAGGTTTAAAAACACTACTACCTTCTTGACTAAAAAAAGGTTATAATAATATTCAATGGATTAAAATATACTTACCAAAACATTCTAGATCACTTGTAACTCAAATCTTGGATCTTGTCCTTTCAAAAATTCACTACGCAATCTAACTTGACAACATTTACTATAAGAAACAGGGGTTTCTTAGCATATATGTCAAACACCATTTGAGATCCATTCTATACCTTGATATATGTATTTTAAAATAACATTAAATAATCTTTATCCATATTTGAAAAGATCTGTCTACCCTTTTCACATTCACTCATTTAAAAACACACCATTTATTTAAGCAAAGTAAACATCTAATTCACAAGCCTAGGCACATATTGTAAAAGCCCCAATAACTTCAAATGCTTAAATATTTATTAAGGATCTTGTAAAAACTTAAATTACACCCAATAATACTCATCACTACTCTTTTCAATCCACACTTAGCCTTCACACAATGAAAAGCATTCAGAATAGTAAGTTATCAAAATAAGGTATTTATGTTTGCTAACAATCTTTCTTTGACAAGGACATATTTCTTCAAAGTATATCTTAAAACAAATAAACATTAGCCTTAAATATTAATTTGAAACATTTCCAATTTCATTCTTCCATTAATAAACTCTTACAGTCAGCATCAACGACCTCTGTTAAGCATGGGATATACTAAGAGGGGGGGTGAATCAGTATATCATATATCTTATAAACTTTCTCTTAATCTAATTCCACTTAACCAAACATTCAAGATATGAAATAAAATTGAAACAATAAACACCACACAAGATAGAGAGAGACACTAGATATAACGTGGAAACCCAATATGGGAAAAACCACAGAGAATAATCTCAAGTATATGAATAAGCACCAACTCAAACAATATTTGCAAGCACCAACTTGTAGGATTACTAACCCCTTTGCTAAGCACCAACACAACAACAATTAGTGAGCACCAACCCACAAGAGCACCAACCCCTTTTTTGAGCACCAACACAACAACAATTTATGAGCACCAACCCATAGGAGCACCAACCCCTTTGTTGAGCACCAACACAGCAAAAATTTGTGAGCACCAACCCACAGGAGCTCCAAACCCTTTTCTAAGCACCAACACAACAACAATTCATGAGCACCAACCCACAAGAGCACCAACCCCTTTGTGTATACCACACAACTATCTCTTAATGTTGCTATCTCAATAAATGATAGTTCATTATAATATCTCTTTCCTCTCTCTCACCTTTGCTCTTGTAAGCTAGATATAACAAATACAAATCATATTCATCTCTCAAAAATGCTCTTCTAAGCTAGATATTTCTATCTCAAAACAAACTCTATCTCCCATATTACAAATGGCTTCTGAAGCCTTTATTTATAGCTTTTCCAAATGACCTTTGGCCTTCACCCTTTGTGACCCTTCAATCCTCATGGAAAATGGTGCCAAACTTGTATGACCCTTCATATCCTTGCCTTTGAAAAGTCATGTGGTGACCCTTCATGAGCAAAAGCATCCTTCCCTCTTTTGTCTTTACCTTGGTGACTTTTCATATTCCTCAAAGTGTCCCTTCATGAGAAATTGTGCCCTTCCTCTTTTGTCTTCAATTGGTGACTCTTGAAATTCCCCAAGATGACTCTTCGTGGGAAAATGTCTCATCCTTCTTTTGTCTTTACCCCATGACTCTTTGACTTCTCCATGGGCCCTTCTTTTGTCTCATATGCAACCAAAAATATATTTGTTAATATTAAATAAATATTAACACACATTATCCAAGATATATCTATTATAAATATCATTAAATGCAATGGGGCCTTTATCACCAATAATGTTAGACCTTTGACATCAATGACAATATTTCCAACAATCTCCCCCTTTGTCATTAATGGCAACCTCAATCTTGAAACTGCCACATCCTGTCACTTACACATACTATCATTTAAAAATATACAGGAACTCCCCCTTATTGTAACAACATGTACCTATTCCTTATACCTATTTCTACACCTATACCTGTACCTATTATTCTCCCCCTTTGACATTAGTGGCAAAGGGCCTACCTAGAGCTAACACTTAGCTCCCCCTCAACTGATGTTGAACATCAATGGCAGGAAATGATAGAAATTACTCCCAACTCCTCTTACAGATCTTTGAATGTGTCCTTTGATCGTGCCTTTGAGAAGATATCTGATAATACATATGAATTTTTCCCTATCCTTTGAGCATTTGTAATCAACTCATTTGAATCTTTTCTTCTAATCTCACAACCTTCTTTTTTGGCTATCTTGGTAGTGGTTTTATCTCTAAATCTCACTATGCCACCATTTATCTTCTTTAGAGTTATGAACTTACTCTTATCTCCTGTCATATGCCTTGAACATCTTCTATCAACTAACCATGGCTGATCTTTATTTATTACATGCAGAGCTATCTAAACCATCATAAAATATTTAGGTTCTTTCTTCTGCCATGAACAAGTTTGAACTTTATTCTTGATGAATGGAGCTTTAAAACTCTGATCCTTCTTCTTGATGAATGGAGCTTTAAAAATCTAATCCTTTTTGACTGACTTGAACATGTTTCTACAGTACCAAGCTACGTGTCTAAAGTTGTTGCACTTGTAGCATACTATGGTCTCTTCATCAAAGCTTGATAGAGGAGCAAAAGAGTTGTAGCTTCTGCTTGACTCTACTTGACTTTCCTTCTCCTTATTTTTGAAACTATTAGCTCTTTTTCTACACTCTAATTTCTTGTGACCATATCCATAACAATAAAAACAATAGCCATAAAAATAAGACCTGTCTGTATATCTTTGACCTAATTGCCTTTTGTAGCTTTATTCCCTCCAGCTTTCTCTATTTAAAATGTCCTTTGTATTCTTCACTTCTCCCCTTTTTGTTTCCTCTTTTGTAAGAGCTTCATCATAGCTCTTTTTCTTTTCAAATCCGATCCCTGCCTTATCTGAATTTGCTTTTTGACTTTCTAATATCTTATTCAGCATATTAGTGCTAACCTCAAATTTTGAATCACTAACTACTTTATCATTGACTACTTTCTCAATATCTTCTTTTAAAGAGGCAATTTCAATAACATACCTTTCACATTCTTTTCTTGATATTTACAACTGTGTTGTTAGATCTTCAATAATTCCCTTTGACTCCTTTTCATTTTTCTTGATCTAGTGCATCAATCTTCGATTCTTCTTCTCAACAGCTTCTAACTCTTCTAAGGCACAAATGAGTTCTCCTTCCATATTCACTTCAACTTCTTCCTCTTCTTCTTGATTGTCTTCACGTATGGCCATAAATATAATATCTTCTTCTTCTGAATTGCTAACTCCACTATCTTTGGTTGAGCTAGGATCCTTAGAATACAGGCTCTTCTTCTTGAATCCCTTCTTGGATTTGCCTTTGAAATTCTTCTTGTATGTAGACTTTTCTTCTTCATCATCATTACCCTTATTTGTGCATTTAGCTAAAAAATGTCCAATCTTTCCACAATTAAAACATTTAAAAGGTAATTTTCCTTGATATTTACATGTTCCCCTTTTCGGCTTGCAAATGAAAAGTGCTCCATTGTCATTTTCATCATCACTGGAACTATCACTTGATTCTTTAATCTTAGATTTCTCTTTCTTTGATGTCTTGAAAGCCACTTCTCTCTTTGATAGTTTATCTTGTTCAATCTGCATCTCATATGCCGTGAGAATACCATGAAGCTCATCCATCTTTAACTTAGCTAAATTCTTCATCTCCTCGATTGCTAAAACCTTTGCATCATATCTCATTGGTAGAGATCTCAAAACCTTTTATACCACCATTGACTCTTCCAATGTTTCTCCAAGACCTTGAATATGATTTTCTATTTGATGAACTCACAAAAGATAACTTGCTATATCTTTTTCTTTTTCCATCTTCAAACTTTCAAACTATCTTCTAAAAGTCTGAAGCTTAGCTTGCTGAACCTTTCCATCACCTTTGTAAATATTCTCAAGTTTTACCCAAGTTTCATGAGTAGATTTACATTGCATAACTTTAACAAATTTATATTCACATAAACCACATAAAATATTATTTAAATCTTTAGCATTACATTCACTTGCCTTCTTTTATGCTGGAGTAATTACAAGTGTCTGTGGCTCTTCATATTCCTCCACCACTGCTTGCCATATGTTGAATCCAAGGGCCATAAAATAAATCTTCATTCTCATGCTCCAAATAGCATAATTCATCCCATCAAACAAAGGTGCCTTATTTTTAGAAAATCTTTCATGTGATCTAGCTATCGTGCTTTCCCGATCTACCTTCAAGCTGTAAAATTTTTCAAAAGGAACCTGCTCTGATACTAATTGATAAGCATGGGATATACTGAGAAGGGGGGTGAATTAGTATATCATATATCTTATAAAACTTTCCCTTAATCAAATTCCACTTAACCAAACATTCAATATATGCAATAAAACTAAAACAATAAATACCACACAAGATAGAGAGAGACACCAGATATAACATGGAAACCCAATATGGGAAAAACCACAGAGAACAATCTCAAGTATATGAATGAGCACCAACTCAAATAATATTCATACGCACCAACTTGCAAGAGCGCCAACCCCTTTGCTGAGCACCAATATAGCAACAATTCGAGAGCACTAACCCCTTTGTTGAGCACCAACATAGCAACAATTTGTGAGCACCAACCCACAGGAGCACCAACCCCTTTTCTAAGCACCAACACAACAACAATTCATGAGCACCAACCCACAAGAGCACCAACCCCTTTGTGTATACCACACAACTATCTCTTAATGTTGCTATCTCAATAAATGATAGTTCATTATAATATCTCTTTCCTCTCTCTCACCTTTGCTCTTGTAAGCTAGATATAACAAATACAAATCATATTCATCTCTCAAAAATGCTCTTCTAAGCTAGATATTTCTATCTCAAAACAAACTCTATCTCCCATATTACAAATGGCTTCTCAAGCCTTTATTTATAGATTTTCCAAATGACCTTTGGATTTCACCCTTTTTGACCCTTAAAACTCATGGAAAATGGTGCCAAACTTGTATGACCCTTCGTATCATTTCCTTTGAAAAGTCATGTGGTGACCCTTCATGAGCAAAAGTGTCCTTCCCTCTTTTGTCTTTATCTTGGTGACTTTTCGTATTCCTCAAAGTGTCCCTTCATGAGAAATTGTGCCCTTCCTCTTTTTTCTTCCCTTGGTGACTCTTGGAATTCTCCAAGATGACTCTTCATGGTAAAATGGATCCCATCCTTCTTTTGTCTTTACCCTGTGACTCTTTGACTTCTCCATGGACCCTTCTTTTGTCTCATATGCAACCAAAAATATATTCATTAATATTAAATAAATATTAATACACATTAGCCAAGATATATCTATTACAAACATCATTAAATTTAATGGGGCCTTTATCACCAATAATGTTAGACCTTTGACATCAATGACAATATTTCTAACTACCTCAAAATAGGGTCAGTCTTTATTTATTCAACCAACAGAGATTACAAAACACAATAAACTTGCTTCATGCAAAGTTTTTCCATCCTTCCTTCATCTTCTCGAATGTAACTTCAATATACAATCTAAAAATAACTCATACACTCACAAAAGTATGCATAACTGATTCTTAGCTCCTTTTCCCATGTAGAGGTTTCTTGGTTATATTGCATTTTCTTGATTTACATTATATGGCATATCTAGAACCATGACATTAGACTCATGAAAATTTTATGAACCTCTTACATTGAAAAAACCCTTAGACACATTTGATACATATTTCCTCATTTAAAAATGCATACAATTCCTTATAAAAGGCTTGACAACATTCAAATATTTAAATAATGCTTTTGGCAAGAAAACTAATAATTTAAATTTTATGCATCTTTGGACTGTCTAAACTCTACCTATGGATTACTTGAGACTTATAACAACTATAAGATACCTAATAGACAAAATTTAATCATTTTTTTGGTCCTTATAAGATGCCCCTTTATCATACTACTAAGCTGGAAAAATTTTGCCATAGGTGTTTGGTGACGCACTTGGTGTATGATCCTATCTGACTATAATAAACCTCTTTATAAAAGGTATCAACTTCTACTTGCCTCTCATAGAGGTGAACATGTTATTTGGACCCACATTTAGGCCTCCTTTGGTTCATCTTCTTCAATATTACACCTTCATATGAAACAAATTTTTTAAGTAAAACATAGTTGTCATATTCTTCTTGTCTTGCAGGTGTATACCACTCTTCCTCTTCTAAAAATTGATCCACCTTCACCTTATCTCCATCATCAACTACTGAGGCAAGTATGTACTCTTCTTCTTTCATCCATGCTTCTTTTGTTTCCCACTTCATTTCATAGATAACATGTTCTAGGTCCTTGCATGCCACATGCTTGTGGAAACTCTTAATTTGTTGTTTTACACCTCCATCATGATTTTTCTCTATCTATTGCATATGCAAATGTTGTATGCTCATTTTAAATAACTCGTCTATTTGATTTGGCACTCTTACATGTTCATCTTGGAAGTCAATTGATTTTTATTCATGGTCTTACTTCATATTTCCCAACTCTTTGACATTCTCTTTTTGTTCAAGACTTTCTTTCCAAAACTTGAGTTTATCCATTCCTTCTTTGGCTACCTACTCCTTACCTACATTTAGATCACAAAAAAAACTCATTAAACATAAAATTTGGAGCCTTCATGGCTCTCTCTTGGGATATCTCCTTAAACATTTCAATCTTTAACTTCTTAGCTTGCTTGGTATCAATCCCAAGCCATCTCTTATTTATCTCAGTTACAATGTCTATGATCATTCTTCTATCTTTTCTCTTGAGCACTCTCATAGGTGTTATGTCTTCTTTTTTTTGAATACTACTTGCTATCACATTGCATTCTTGCTTATCCTCTTTCATGTCCATCTTTGTGGACTCATAAATCTTAATATAAACCATCTCAAGGAAACTTACATTTAATTCTTCCTTTGGTGCTTTGACCAAACCCAAACTTTCCATGGCTTTGCTCTAATACTGCATTATTGCCATCATCATTATCCTCTCATCTCTTCTTTCTCCTTCACCATTCAATGGGATAAGTATGTGTACCTCTCCATGTTTCTTGATGGTATATGTGTTTGCTTGTCCATAATGAATGACATGCCTATCAAATTGCCCTAGTATTCCTAATAGCAAATGATAAACATCTATAGGCATAATATCACACAATACTTTATCTCTATATCTTTTTATATTAATTTCAACCCAACTCTGCCCACTTACCAGGATTTGATGTCTCTTTTGAACCCATGTAACCCTATATGGTTGTGGATGTGGCATCCTTTTCAATCCCAACTTATGTATCATCTCTAAAGACACAATATTATTAGTGCTTCCTTCATCAATCACTAAATTACAAACCTTACCTTTTGCTTTGCACCTACTCTTGAATAAATTCCTTCTTTGGGCTAGTTCTTTGACTTGATTTCTCTGCTTCAATAAGATTCTCCTCATGATTAATTAAGGACTCATTTATTTACTTTCTTCTTTCCTCATTCTCTTCTCTTGTACTCTATTATTGCATATTACTCTCAATACTTAATGGACACTTTGTTTCCCTATGTCGCTCTCTATGATAGTGCCAACATTGCCCTTGAAATCTTTATCTTGAACCACTCCTCATGGTACCTTCATCTCTTCTCAATATAATTCTTGAAAAAGATCTAATCTTTATTTCATGGTGATTTACTCCCATGCCTTCTTGAATTGTTGTTTTATGCACTTGTGGTCTCTCTTAAACCACCTCTACATTTCCTTTCTCATTCATCCTTGGCTACAAAGGCGTTACTTGAATTTTTTGTCTATCATCTATTTCTTCTCTCTCTATTTATGATCCTTATACTTTATCTCTTAGATCATCCTCAATATCCTCCATTCTTATGACCAATAGGACAATCAATTATGTCACTAGGTCCACCACATGCTTGACCAAATCTCCATCATTACTAACTCTATCCATGAAACACTGCTCTTGGTTTCCTATCTTGAACTTCACTTCAAAACACATGATGTCAATATTTTCCACAATCCTATAAGAATATTTAATATCTATGATACAAAAATGATGTAGATCATACACCAAATCTATCTCTTTATGCCTTATCTCTAGATGCACTTCTTTCAAAAGGTTCACTTCTTCTTTCATCATGTAATAAATTGAGATTTATTTGTCAAATTTCTATTTTCAATTGTGTTAATCATGATTATATGGGTCTCCTTAACCCTCTTTTCCCACTAATCAACTTTGTCTACTCTTTCTAAGTTTCACTTTCTTCCTTTACATAACCCTACATACACTTCACATTAGTCCTTGCAACCCTATTATTGGGATTTTTAGATTTGTATAGATATGTACCTTTACCAATTTGAAATCCAACACTTGATGCAAATACCCTTTATCCTCCTTTATTATTTCACAAATTTTTATGACCCAATTCCTCTCTTTGATCAATCTTTAAGATCCCTATAGGTTTATGTTAGGCCTAGTAGGCCTCCCCAAGTCCAAACACAAATCAATCACTAAAAATGTATATAAATTGATCTATAAAGACTTGAAACTATGTGATTCCCTTTAATCACCTAAATATTTATCAGATGACAAAAATTTGTGAATTTTGATCAGTTAGAATAGGAGATATGTTTGAAACCCTAATATAAGGCTTTTGATGACTCTATCTCAGCCAAGAGCATACAAAAATAACCTATGATTGTTTTAATAAGTTTAAAAGTTTTTTAAAATGCTTTATAGTTTTATCTAGACTTTTTTCACACTCTCAAATCCATGGATTCCTCCTATCACTCCTATGTCATAAGTTTCCATCTCAAAATAAACTTGACTATGTAAGCAAAATGACCATCTACAGGACTGTGTCAAGGTTTACAAACTATTAATACCTTTTTGAGTAAAAAAAAGGTTAAAATAACATTAAATAGATTCAAATATACTTACCAAAACATTATATATCACTTTCAGCTCGAATCTTGGATCTTATCCTTTCAAAAATTCACTACACCATCTAACTTGACAACATTTACTATAGGAAACAAGGGTTTCTTAGCATATCTATCCAACACCATTTGAACTCCATGCTATACCCTTATATATGTATTTTAAAATAACATTAAATAATATTTTACCACATTTTAAAATATATGTTTACCCTTTTCACATTCACTCGTTTGAAAACACACCATTTGTTTAAGTAAAGTAAATATCTCATTCATAGGCCTGGGCACATATTGTAAAAGCCCCAATAACTTAAAATGCTTAAATATATATTAATTATGATTTAAACACTAAAAGGACACCTAATACTACTCATAGCTACTCTTTTCAGTCCACACTTAACCTTCACACAATGAAAAGCATTCAAAATAATAAGTTATCAAAATAGGGTATTTATGTCTACTAACAATCTTTCTTTGACAGGGACGTATTCCGTCAAAGTATCTCTTAAAAAAAACAAATATTATCCTTAAATATTACTTTGAAACATTTCCAATTTCATTTTTTTATTACTAAACTCTTGCAGTTAGCATCAAAGACCTCAAAATAGGGTTTGTCTTCATTTATTCAACCAGTAGAGATTAAAAAACACACCAAACTTTATTCATGCAAAGTTTTTCCATCTTTAATTCATATTATAAAATTTAACTTCAATATACAATCTAAAACTAACTCCTACACTACTAAAATTATGCATAACTAATTCTTGGCTCCTTTTCCCATGTAGAGATTTCTTGGTTACATTGCATTTTATTGATTTACATGATATGGCATATCTAGAACCATGACATTAGACTCATGAATATTTTATGAACCTCTTAAATTTACAAAACCCTTAGACATATTTGATACATCTTGACACTTTTACAAATGTATAAAATTTCTTAGACAAGGCTTGACAACATTCAAATATTCAAATAATGCTTTTGATAGGAAAAACCAATAATTCAAATTCTATCCATCTTTGGACTGTCTACACTCCACCTATGGACTACTTAAGACCTATAACAACTATAAGACACCTAATAGACCAAATTATGACAAAATTTAATCATTTTTTGGGTCCTTATAGGATGACCCTACATCATACTACCAAACTAGAAATTTTTTACCATAGGTGTTTGGTGATGCATTTGGTGTATACATCATACTACCAAGCTTCTACTTGCCTCTCATAGAGGTGAACATGTTATTAGGCCCCATGCTTATGCCTTCTTTGGTTCATATTATTCAATAGTACACCTTCACATGAAACAACATTGTTAAGCAAAACATAGTTCTTGTCATCTTCTTCTTATCTTGTAGGTGTATACCACTCTTCCTCTTCTACAAACTGATCCACCTTCACCTTATCTCCATCATTAACCACTACTTCATGTACTTTTATTTTTTCATCCATGCTTCTTACACTGCCCACTTCATTCATATACAATGTGTTCTTGGTCCTTGCATGCCACATGCTTTTGGAAACTCTTGATTTGCTATTATACACCTCCATCATGATTGCTCTCTATCTCCTACATATGCAAAGGTTTTATGCTCATTTTAAATAACTCATCTCTTTTATTTGGAACTCTTACATGTTCATCTTGGAATTAAATTTATTTTTATTCATGGGCTTACTACATAGTTCCCAACTCTTTGGCATTCTCTTCTTGTTCAAGACTTTCTTTCCAACACTTGAGTTTATCCATTCCTTCTTTGGTTGCCTACTCCTTACCTACATTTAGATCACAAAACAACTCATTAAACATAAAATTTGGAGCCTTCATGTCTCTCTCTTGGGTTGTCTCCTTAGACATTTCAATCTCCAACTTCTTATCTTACTTGGTGTCAATCCCAAGTCATCTCTTATCTATCTCAGTTGCAATGTCTATGATTATTCTGCTATCTTTTCTCTTGAGCACTCTCACAAGTGTTATGTCTTCCTCTTTTTTGAATATTAATTGTTATCACCTTGAATTCTTGCTTATCCTCTTTCATTTCCATCTTTGTGGACTCACAACTCTTCATATGAACCATCTCAAGGCAACTTACCTTTACTTCTTCCTTTGTTTCTTTAACCAATCCCAAACTTTCCATGGCTTTGCTCCAATACTGCCTTGTTACCATCATCATTATCCTCTCATCTCTTCTTTCTCCTTAAACCTTCAATAGGATAAGTATGTGTGCCTCTCTATGTTGCTTGATGTTATATGTGTTTTGTTTTACATCATGAATAGCATGCCTATCAAACTACCATGGTCTCCCTAATAGCAAATGACAAACATCTATAGGCATAATATCGCATAACACTTTATCTCTATATCCTCCTATCTTGAATTCAACCCAAATTTATTCACTTAATAAGATTTTATGTCCATTTTAAACCCATGCAACCTTGTATGGTTTTGGATGTGGCATCCTTTTCAATCCCAACTTCCACACCATCTCTAAAGACACAATATTATTAGTGATTCCTCCATCAATCACTAAATTACAAACCTTACCTTTTGTTTTGCACCTGAACTTGAATAAAATCCTTCTTTGGGCTAGTTTTTTGACTTGATTTATTTTCTACAATAATATTCTCCTCATTATTAAGGATTCATTTATTGCTTTCCTTCTTTCCTCATTCTCTTCTCTTGTACGTTATTGTGGCATACTATGGCCAATACTCAATGGACACTCTACTACCTTATGTCCCTCTCTATGACAATGCCAACATTCTCCTTGAAATCTTTGTCTTGGGCCAATCCTCATGGGACCTTCATCTCTTTTTAATCTACTTCCTAAAAAATTTATAATCTCTCTTGCATGGTGATGTAATCCCATGCCTTTTTGAACTATTTTTGCATGTACTTGTGGTCTCTCTTAAACCACCTCTTCATTTCCTCTCTCATTCATCCTTGGCTACAAAGATGTTACTTGACCTTGTTATCTATCATCTCTTTCTTATCTCTCTATTTTTTTCCTTTTACTCTCTCTCTAATATCATCCTCAATATCCTCAATCCTTATGACCAATGGTATAATCAATTGTGTCAATTGGTCCACCACATGATTAACCAAATCTTCATCCCTACTAACTCTCTCCATGAAACACTGCTCTTGGTTCCCTATCCTGCACTTCACTTCAAAACATATGATGTAAATATTTTCCAAAATCCTCTAAGAATATTTACTAGTTATGATACCAAAATGAGGCAGAGCATACACCAAATATATCTCTCTATGACTTATCTCTAGATTCACTTCTTTCTAAAGGTTCACTTATTCTTTAATCATGCAAGAAATTGAGATTCACTTATCAATTTTATAGTTTAAATTGTGTTAATCATGCTTATATGGGTCTCCTTAACCCTATTTTCCCACTCATCAAATTTGTCTACTCTTTCCAAGTTTCACTTTATTCCTTTACATAACCCTGCATACACTTCACATTAGTCCTTGTAGCCCTATATTAGGATTTTTGGCTTTCTATGAAACACAACACTTAATTAAAATATCTTTTATCCTCATTTAGTCTTCCATAAACTTCTATGACCCAAGTCCTCTCTTTGATCAATATTTGAGCTCCCTATAGGTTTTTATTAGGCTTATTAGGCCTCCCCAAGTCCAAACACAACTCAGTCACTAAAATTTTGTATAAATGGATCCATACAAACTTGAAACCATGTGATTCTCTTAAATCACCTGAATATTGATTATATCACAAAAATTTGTGAATTTTGAATGATTCGAATAGGAGATATGCTTGAAACCCTTATCTAGGGCTTTTGATGACTCTGTCTTAATTAAGAGCCTATAAAAATCAATGGTGAATTTTTTAAGGAGTTTAAAAGTTATGTAAAATTATTTATAGGTATATCCAAAAAAAAATCACACTTTTCAATCAATGGATTCCTCTTATCACTCCTCTATCATAAGTTTCCATCTCAAAATATACTTTACTATGTAAGCAAAATGACCATCTACAGGACTGTGTCAAGGTTTTCAAACTACTACTATCATATTGACTAAAAAAAATGTTTAAATAACATTAAATGGATTAAAATATACTTACCAAAACATTCTATATCACTTTTAACTCAAATCTTTGATCTTATCCTTTCAAAAATTCACTATATAGTCCAACTTGACAACATTTAGTATAGGAAATAGGGGTTTCTTAGCATATCTGTCAGACACCATTTGAGTTCCATGTTGTACCTTAATATATGTAGTTTAAAATAACATTTAATAATATTTTTACACATTTTAAAAGATATATATACCCTTTTCACATTCACTCATTTGAAAACACACCATTTATTTAAGCAAAGTAAACATCTCATTCACAATCCTGGGCACATCTTGTAAAAGCCCCAATAACTTCAAATTCTTAAATATTTATTAAGAATCCTATAAAAACTGAAATTAAACCTAATACTACTCATATTTACTATTTTAAATACTCACTTAACCTTCAGACAATGAAAAGCATTCAGAATAGTAAGTTATCAAAATAGAGTATTTATGTCCGCTAACAATCTTTCTTTGATAGGGACGTATTCCTTCAAATTATCTCTTAAAATAAATAAAAATTATCCTTAAATATTAATTTTAAAAATTTAAAATTTAATTATTCCATTAATAAACTCTTACAGTTGGCATCAAAGACCTCAAAATAGGGTCTATCTTCATTTATCAACTAGCAGAGATTATAAAACACACCAAACTTGCTTCATGCAAAGTTTGTCCATAATTCCTTCATATTCTAAAATGGAACTTAAATATACAATCTAAAACTAACTCCTACACTCCTAAAATTATGCATAGCTTATTATTGGCTCCTTTTCCCACGTAGAGGTTTCTTGGTTACATTGCATTTTCTTGATTTACACTATATGGCATGTCTAGAACCATGACATTGGACTCATGAATATTTTATGAACCTCTTACATTTAAAAAACCCGTAGACACATTTGATACATCTTTCCACCTTTAAAAATGCATAAAATTCCTTAAACAAGGCTTGACAACATTCAAATATTTAAATAATTCCTTTTGGCAGGAAAACCAATAATTCAAATGTTATGCATATTTGGACTATCTAAACTCCACCTATGGACTACTTAAGACATATAAAAACTATAAGACACCTAATAGACCAACTTAGGACAAAATTAAATCATTTTTTGGGTCCTTATAGGATGCCCCTGCATCATAAATACATCATATAAATCATGTACCCATCATATCATAGTCATAATCAAGATCCATCAATCTAATCACATCATGTAAATCAAAAAATAACATGTATCTCAATAACATCCATATAATAACATCATCATCCATACATCAATGTATATACAATGTATCACTTAAAACATCTCATCATATATATATATATATAATCAGCTACACAGTCCACATGGAGTCCATGTCAAAAAATAAGATACAATATGTGGGCCTATGTGGAAATAATGAGTTAATAATATAAAAATCCCCTATATATATACATCTCATAACTCATGATTGTGGCCCTGATGGCCCTAGTGGTTTTTGGGCTCCCTTGGAGAGCTGATGCACTAACTGGGATGAACTAGCTCAAAAAGATGTTGCATTCCACTCAGTAGGTATTGCTACCTCATATAGTGTATGGTAATATTATGCCTCTCAATTCAATCAAAAAAAATTATTCATCATATCTACCATCTCATGCCCATCCATCACCTAATATACCTCCTCTTTGGCCTTCTCAACCATCTCCACCTCCCCTATCACAAGACCTAGGTTCACACCTAAATCTACATAATCTAGCCTTGGAAACCAATAATTTGAGCATCCCTACTCTAGATCTAACCTTTTAGGGTAGCAATTTATGCTTGTGAAATAGTAAGGTGTGCCTATAAACCTATCATCTATGCCTAGGCCTAAGTCAGCTACCCATCCCTCTGAGCCACTTGGGCCTACAAAGTTGTGCCCTATCCTTAGAATCCAGTCACTTGTCCCTGTACCTAGGCTAGTTTCCCATATTTTTATGCTATGGCACTCTAAATTTAAACCTATAGCTGGTCCCTCTCCTAAGTGATCCCATCAATCTCTACTAACCATACCTAGATATTTGTCTATAACCTACACAATAATGACCCCTCATCCTTTATCAAAGGTTTTTGGGAAGGCCCTACTCCACTACTACCTCCATCTTGTGTGTCCCTCCATCCATGTGGTCCAACCTATGTTTGGGCCTAATCTTGAGGCTTGACTTATCCTACTACTACAATTTGATCGCAATTCATATCTTGGCCTATGCCTAAAGAACCCTCCTAACCACTCCTCATCAAACCATAACTCTAGGGTGGGTCAATTTTATGGGAATCCATGGTCTCTAGCATTTTGTGTATATGGCCATCACCCAGGATCTATAATAGGTGTGTAAAAATCCTAAAGCACTGGGGCAATGCTCTTATAATTAGTGTGTATCTACCCTATCTAATGGCCTCCCCTACTAAGTCCTTTCTTGCTCAATCCAAGCATATAGGTAATATACCCTAGGTACATCCTAAATGAATATGAATTATCACTACACGTGATCAAGCCTATATCTCTCAATGACTAAATCTCATCGCCCCTTTAGGTAACACTCTGTGAGCATATATTGCATCACCACCTCATCATCCCATTCAAACCATAGGCCTCTATACGACATCTAGGTGATATGATCTAGGTGAAGGCTGTCAAAAGCATCTTAGTATAAGCACATCTCCCCTACATGACCTTGTTTCACTCTCAATAGGATGTACCAACCAAACACCATAAGATGATGAGAATATCTCACCGCTAGAGTCCCTAATGGCTACTAGATAGCAATGTGCTCCCATCTCTAGATCTGAAGAAGCATAGATAGTCCCAAGTTGGTAGCTCCCCTGTATGCACCTAGATGCAACTCTTTGTACAAGTTTGCTAGTATAATAGGTCCCCAAGTAAATACTCAAAAGTCCTAAACCATATCGGCCATAACATTCCCAAGGCCCAAATGAAACCACTAGTCACTCTTGATTACCAAGAGAATACTGATGATAAGAGACATAATAACCAAGGTCAATCTATCAATGGTACCCTTATGTAAACATCAATCAATATCAACTTACCTATTGTATACACCCACCTACAAACCTCTGTCCAATTGTTATACTATCTGGGCTAATGTATGAGGCCTTTAATAAATTTAGTCTCCTCACATTGGTAAATGAAAAATCTGATATACATCCTCAAGGGTCACCATCATCTCACCTATTATGAAGTGGAACATGTTGGTCTCTGAGTGCCAGTTCTCTATTAATGTTATAATCAATGCATAATCTATCTAGATCATAGGCATTATAGCCACATCATGTAGTCTGATCAACTCCAAAACTCTAAACTCACCGTTTATCACTAGGTGAATTTCATGTATCATTACTGGATATTGGGATCACAATGCCATCACCCCTAGGTCCTCCTACACTAGTCATAAATCAACGTATCACTCCATCTACCACATGATACTTTCCCTATCCCACACAAACCACCTAATTCTCTCTCGTCCTCTTCCTTCCCAATCCATCCTACTTTTGTATCCCTATCTTGACCTATCCCATCACATCACTAATCCTATATACCCTCAACACTCCTACTTACCCCTAATTACCCTCATTTTCCCTCTACCTACTCTCACTATCCACCCATACTCCTATCTTCTAACCCTATACTCTACTACATTATCCCTAACTATCTCAAGTTTACTTACTTATTTCCTAGTCTCACCCTTTCACCTATACCCATCCCACTCACATCACCACTCACCCTAAAAATTTAACAAACTTTTATCTAAATACACCACCTAGACCTATCTAACATCTAATTAACAACCTTAACCTATCCCCTACCTACCTAACTAATTCCTCCCAAACTAATTCATCCATTCACCTATCTTAGCACTTACCCATTTTCCCTAACTTTGACAAAATCACTAACGTGAACATGCCCTTCATGATGACCTTAATAAAATCACTAATCATAATTTGTAGTTTTGCTTAACCTCATAGTTAGACAAGACTATGACTCCCTATTTAGAGGTTTTACAAAATCACTAATCCCTAACTAGAAATATTGAAAAACCATGACTCTACAATCATGGAATTGTAAAACCATGAATCTAGACTTGTGATTTTGCAAAGACACAAGTCTCCTTGTAAATCTGCAAGTCAAGATGGTAATGTCATGACTAAGGGTAAAACTAGCAGTCACAATATTGTTGAGGTGACTTGTTTGACATCTCTTTTTGCAAAAATTCATTCAAAAAATGCCAAAATTTAACTAAAAATTTCATAAAATCACTAGTAAGGTATTTTTTATTCACCATAGGTCTAGCATCGGTAGATCTCTAGTGCTCTTAGACTCTTTTAGGGTAGATAGTCCATGGATTTTCATAGATATCCAACTCACTAAAATAAAAAAATGCATAATTGACCTAATTTTGACCTTTTTCTCCTATATGACCCCCCATGCACCCTTGACAACCCTTTACTAACATAGATTATGTCCAATCCTATCAAATTGTCTACTTATACCAATTAAGTCCCCTCTTATTATCTCTAACATTATCTGGGGCATGGATTGCCCATCTCCTCATGGTCCACTTTTATCTTGTGTCATATCTACATCAACCTGAAGTCTTTTAGGACTATGTAGGCAGCACCAAAACCCACTTTTGTGTCCAAGGATAGCTTAGCCACCAGTCACCCTTCATCCTCATCCCATCCTTAGACTAGTCACTAAATAATCACGTATTGATTTTAAGCTATAGCTATTGCATAAAGTAACTCATTGTCATCAATCAATAACGTGTATCCCCTCTATCACTTTTTAAGCCTTCCCTAACATGTGTCCTTATACAAGACTTATCACCAGATCAAACCCATCATATTTAAATCAATCTCAATCCTTCTATACATTGCTCATTTATCTAGAACCCATCTCAATTGAGCTACTTTATCCCCTTGACTCTTGGGTAATCTCAATTATAACTATATCTTGGGATATCCTAACCCCCTTTTCTCATCCTAGTCTTATACCACCTAAGATTCCTATTTCAGTGACCATCTAAGTCAAATCTCCCTGCATGTTCCCTCAAAGAGGGATCATACCCCACTAACTCATTCCTAAAATTGTCTAACATTATGGTTATTCTTTGAAATAATAACTCCTTCATATCCTGTCCACTCGCAATGCCCTTTCAAATAAGGGTAAAATGTATACACTAAAATTTGTTCACCCCATTCATTCTACCAATTTCTACTAATTTAGCTTATAAAAGTATTTTTGAGATAATTTAAATAATATCCAATTTTCCCCTTTCTATTCCATACATCCTAAAAAACTTACCCCATCCCAAAACCAATTAATCCCTTCATTAAACCCCTAACAAAACATATTTACCCACTAACCTACTCCTTAAGCCACTAGCCAATATAAAAATAACAAAATAATATACCTACCAACTACCACCCTATTCTAGCCTCTCATAATCCCTTAAACCCTAATAGGAGATTTCTAGAATTGGATTATTCTATAAATATCCTCCACTTTAACCCCATTTCTATAGAATTCTCTAATTCTAGAGATCTCCATGGAATTAAAAATTCCATGGAAAATTCCTAGCCATTGATTTCTCCCTCCATGCTTATATAACCAAGCTCAACCCCCTCTTTCAAATTAACTTGGAAAATCATCAAATTGTTTCCATTATCTTGCATCCACATAGCCTTCTTGAACTCATCCAAAGCCATTTATAAAGCACACTCATTCATTGGAATCCATTATCAACATCAAGCAAGAAATCCAACATTTTCAAATTTTTCATCAAATAATCCATTTTCAAATCTTGGAATGGAGCTACAAAGAGGTAAAGTGATGTTAAGAACACTCTTATTATGTTGATTATCTATTTTATTTCCTCTTCTTTGTGTGTTTAGATTTTAGGTTTTTGTTACTAAAACTAGTAATATAAGTTGAATCTAAAATTTAGACTAAACATATACACCACTTTTATCCCTTTACCCACTAGATAGAAATCATATGCAAATGCATACAAATAATCTTAGAAACAAGCTGTGAAAATCAAGGTCATTGATCCTTATTCTTCCCTACTTTTGTATACATCCATGTATAACAGTCCTACGCTCAGTTTACTCAAATTTCCAATCTCAAGCTTTAATCAAAACAATCAAGTTGACACTCATATTAACATTCACTTGCACTTGCACTTGCACTGACACTTAGATTAGGAGAAATACATTGGGCTTGATCCCCTCTCAAGGTATTGGTATGTAGGTAACTCAACACTATGGGGTGTTGAGGACATTCAACCAGCCTAGCTAAAATCACAATTTTGCTACTTATGCCACTCAAATACCCTAACAACATGTAATTCTAGGGTTTACTTTTAAATCAATCAAAAATAGGTCACATACAATAGATTAGGGTTCATTTACATAGGCACAAGTGTCTCAGACTTAGGCAAGGATATTCTTAAAATTTCACATAGTTTATAGCAAGAAGACACTATCACATCATAGAGGACACTAGTGCAATGTGCTACTATCCAAGGAACTATGATACTATCTAGGACGAGTTCTGAGACCTATTTCCATTTTGTAACATTCTGATCAGCTTCTACACCAGTTTTCATCCCCCTTTTCATCCATCTCAATCAATTTCTAAGTACAAACTTATGTGATTCATTTCTATTTTTAGAAAAATAAATTAGGTTTATTCTTTAGTGGTTGTATTTATTGCATATTTCTCTCTTGATTTAATTTTATATCCCTTTAACAACCTAGGATTTTACATTCCATAAATCTATTAAAATTTAAATCATTTGGTGAACCTGACTTACTTTGAATAATGCACAAAAACCTAATGCTAGGGTTTATGTTTCTATCCTTCTAGGACCCATATTCAAATTTTAGATCCCTATATCTTCTAAATTTTGTTTGGAATAATTATGATAATAATGATATAAAAAGTTTATCACTTTTTGATACAAAGTTTTCCAGCTTCCTTTTCATGCTTGTTTCCTTTTATTTGGAATGATTTCAAAGAAGACATAAACATATATGTAAATGATGCTTTATATTAGTTTAAATGTATATCATATTTCATTTTATTTCTAGCATGTTATTTTTCTCTTGTGTGGAATTCAATTAATAAGCAAATCCTTACATGCATAGAGGCTACATTACATAAGATAATAAACACATTACCTAAACTTAACAAGTCTCCTTCAGATACTTTTTTCTCTTTAGTTCACTTTGAATCCTTACTTATCATTACTAGATATAAGAAAACATCAATGGTTTCGCTTATCCCTCCTACTTCTTGACACTACACATCTAGCCATTATCTTGCTTTTACTACTAAATCTATTATCATAATAGACCCTACGGTCTCTGCTATGATGTCCATAAGTGGTCCAAAAGAATGGAAAGTTAGTCAAACCTATGGCTATAGCTTTTCCAACCAAAGCAATCTTCCTTCAACCACAGTTTCTATTTTAGATCTCATACAACATTCCAACACACAAAGATATTTTGTATGCAAAACTCCATGATACTAAGGTGCCTATCACATTAGATCCAACTTATGTTTCTTATATTATCAAAACTATGAAATGTATTAAAGAGCATATCTCATTCTAAAAATAATATATCCCACCTCAGCACATCATAGAGCAACATCTACCTCTTTATATCATATTATGAAATAATGAGATGGGTTTTTAATGAGTATTAGTCAACAATGGATCAAGGTTAAATATTTTTAAAATATCTTTTCTATAGATTCTCAATATACATGCTAAATATTTAGATCTTTTTGTTATCAACATTCAAGGATTTGATAATATTCAACGCAAATTTTTGGGTCAAATAACACTAAACCTTACATTGAGACCTAGAATACTGCCTATAACATGTCAAGTCATGCGCGATGATCTCTATTATAATATATTGCTTGGGTGAACATAGATTTATGATATTCATGTAATTCCATTAACTTTAAATTCATGTTTAAATTTTAGTTATAAAGGGCATATATACACATGCCCTATAGATTAAGAACAATTCAAATATTGTCAACATATAGAGCCTTCATACAACTATATTCCTCACATAGATTTTACAATGGTACCTCCACAATATACTACACAAATATCACATTTAACTCCCTCAGACACCTCAAAATCACATGATAATATATTTACTTCTCCATTTTCATTGAAATATTTCTAAAAAATGGGGGTTACACAGGACAGGGCCTTAAAAAACATGAATAGGGAATTCTTAATTTCATTAATGCATATGACTAACAACGTAGGAAAGGACTTGGATATAAGGATATCACATCTAATGCTCATTATTTTCACCATGCTTCTCAGCATATATTACTTTTTCCACCCATTACATGGATAGACAATATAGTAAATCATGTTTCTACACTTTTAGTTGTTTACCCTGATCTTATTGATGAAATTATTTCTCCAGATTTACCTAATTTTGATTAATTTCCTAACAACAAATCTCTCTTATAATTTTTAGGGGAATATGAGGATATCCATTCCTTATATCATAATAATAGGTTTTCTCATTCCATAAATGCTCAAGCATACTTTGGTGAGTGCTTAGACATTTTTTATGATATTTCACTCAACACAAATGACACCATACCTACAACACCTTACACCACTTATCAATGTACACTAATTAATGATAAATATTTGAAATCAAGTATGGCACAGACACTAATCCTCATATAAAATTATTAGCTACCACCTTTCATAAAGAAGAAGATATAGACATTCAAAAAAAATTAAAAGACTTCCTTAAAAAATTTGCTTGGGCCTATTTCAACATGCATGGCACTTATCCTTCAATTGAAATACATAGGATTGCCATTTATCTAGATACAAAGATAGTTAAACAAAAAAATCAAAAAATGCATCCTAAGCTATCTCTTCTAGTCAAATATGAGATCCAATGACTTTTTGATGTTGGTTTTATTTGACCAATTTCTTACCCCCAATGGGTTGTTAAAATTATACCAGTTCTTAAGCCTAATGGCCAAATTAGATGTTGTGATTCTAGAGATTTAAACAAAGCATGTCCTAAGGATGAATTCCCTCTACCCAACATAGATATTATATTAGACTCCATAGTAGCATATGAGATGTTCTCTTTCATGGATGGTTTCACTAATTATAATCAAATCAAGATAATTGGGGAGGACCAAGAAAAAACTGCCTTTACCACACCATGGGGAACCTTATGTTATATAGTCATGCCATTTGGATTTAAAATGTAGGAGTAACATACCAATGAACTATTACCCATATTTTCCATTATCTCATTCATAAGTTATTTTTTGACTATGTTGATGACTTACTTGCCAAATCAAAAGAGAGACAACACCATGCAGTAGACTTATGATATATTTTTGAATGGTTGAGACAATACAATGTGCAACTAAATCCAAAGATATACATATTTTTAGTTTCATCCAATAAAGTTTTGGGCTTCATAATATCCCAATATGGCATTAAGTTCAATCCAAATAAATTCAAAGCTATAATATACATGCCTCCTCCTACAAACTTAAAGTAACTTTGATATTTATAGGTTAAAATCCAAGTAATACATCACTTTATGTCACAATAGTATATAAGACTCAGTCATTCACAAGATTACTTAATAAGGATACAAAATTTGAATGGGATGTCACATGTCAAGAAAGCCTTGATGCACTCAAAAAATACTTATTGAACCCACCTATCCTGGTACCACAAATACTTGATAAACCACTTCTCCTATATCTCTTAGCAATAGATCATGCTTTTAGTGCACTCTTGGCACAACATGATGATCAGCATAAGGAGTGAGCTATTTACTACATCAGTTGTACACTTGTTGATTATGAACAAAAACATCTTGTAATATAAAAACTATGTTTGGCACTTGTATTTACTACCCTAAAGCTTCAACACTATATGATTAACAATGAGACACAAGTGATTACAAAACTAGATCCTTTAAAGGTTCTTATGTCCAAACTACATCTCTCAAGTTGTATCATAAAATGGGTAATGTTACTCATGGAATTTGACCTAAATATTATGTTACAAAAATCAATAAAGGGCCAGATAATTATAGACCAATTAACAACACTACCACTATTTGATACCAATCCTATTAATGATAATTTTTGAGATGACTTCACATCTTACAATACCACTTTTAACATGTAGACAATATTCTTTGATGGTTCTAGATGTGCATCAAGTTCTGGAAGAAGAATTGTCTTTATCAACCCACTCGGACACATAGTTACACTTTCTTATTGATTAAGTTTTTCATGTACAAGTAATATCCTAGAATACGAGGCCCTTATCCTTAGCCTTCAATTATCTCGATCCCTCTAAATTAAATCTATTCACATCTATGGGGATTTAAAATTTATTGTTAATCAGGTTACAAATCTCTACCAAACTAAGGAAGAATATCTAATTCCCTAAAAGAATATGGTTCAATGTTTACAGGCTCAATTTGAATACTTCTCTATATAAATTATTCCTCACAAATACAATTATCATGTCGATGTAATGGCATATGTGGCATCATTGATCCCCATTAACATCAATGATGACCAGGCTATCCTCATTATCAAATGATTACAGTCACCAATAGTATCTTATGCCAACCTCATAGTTCTAATAGTTTTATCCACCATGCACAATATAACAACATCAAAATGGTTTTTAGATATATACAAATAACTGCACAAATCTATTACATTAAATACTTTCACTAGTAATGATAAGTGCAAGTTATGGTGAAATTACCTCTATTATGTCATCATTAGTGGGGACTTATTCAAGCAATATTTTGAGGGGATCTTATTCTGATGTTTGACAATTGAACATTCTAAGTTGGCCATTAGTCAAGTGCATGACAACAAATATGGTATCCATTTCAATGATAAATTAATGTCACATAAATTACTCTGATAAGGATATTATTGGCCCATTATGGAACAATAATGTCAAGAATATGCTAAATTATGTGAAAAATGTCATCGACATGATAACCTATACCATGTTCCTTCACAACAATTATAACCCTTTATTTCATCATGGTCATTCATGTTATGGGGCTTTGATCTAATTGGTAAATAAGTCTAGAATCAATAAGGGGTCACAGAGTCATTACTACAGTTACAAAATACTTTACAAAGTGGGTAGAAGCCATTCCATTACAATCTACAAAAGGAGAGGATATATGTCATTTTATCATGACCAACATTAATTCCCATTTTGGCCTATCAATGACCATCATTACAGATAATGAGACTTATTTTAAAAATAAAACTATGATTAAATTTTGTGTTAAATATAATATCTAACACACATTCTCTACTCCATATTTCCCATAAGGCAATGGCCAAGTAAAAGTTACAAACAAAATAATTAAAAATATCCTCAGCAAAATAGTTATTTGGCAAAGATTGGCATAACTAGCTCATATATGCACTGTGGGCCTACCACACTTATATTTACACACTGATAGGAGCTACTCCTTATTCACTAGTATATGGAATTAAAGCAGTTATCCCATAGGAATTATAAATTCCATCCATATGGGTATCCCTTAAAGGGATTATTACAGATGTCCAATACAAAAAGCGACATCTCCATGAATTAAAAAATTTGGATCACATGCATCCAATTCATATAACATCTCAGAGCATACCATAAATGAATCTAGCAGGCCTATAATATCCATGTTCATAGCAGAGAATTCAAAGTCAATGATATCATCCTAAAAAATAACCTCAGAACTAATAATGCCAAAAAAGAGACAAAAGACAAGTTCAAACCAATTGGATTGGATCCTACTTAATAATAAAAAATCTTAGCCCAAAGGTATACCATCTATCTTCAATCAATGATAAGGTAATCAAGAATCCACTGAACATAATGCATCTACAAATATTGTACACATAAACAACTCATATTTCACTTGTCCATAGTTTCATTTTCATGATTGCTTGTACATAATTCATATTACTCTGAAAACACAAAATTAATATAATACGTTCAAACATACAAAAACATTCAAATATTTTTTTTAAAATACAAAATGTTAGATTGTATACATTCCCATGTTTACATTCCTTCTATTTTTTAGGTACTACGTATGCTAGCTATGTTAGTATAGTTCAATTTTATCATACATACATGCTTCACTTGTTCTCTTCGAGTGTTCACATATTATTACAAGACTCGGGCCCTCTATATACATCCAGATATTCAATTATCCACCCATTGGGGGCATATACATAGATACATAGATTCATCATTGATGCATTCACCCATTAGGGGCATCATAATACACAAATTTTGGTCTACTAGTTTACATCTTTCTATACTATATATCACATATTTAACATTGATTATATCCTGATATTGATCATTAAATACTACTCATATTTTTTTTTTATTATTACTACTATAGACTCAACCTATGTACATCCTTACTCTTATATAGATTTGTACAACATATTCATGCATACGTTCATTTCTAGCTTTCCTAGTTTAGATTTGATTGTGTCTTTTTGCTTCTATATCTACTTGAGGGCATTTGAATATGTCATTATTTCATGGCTCTATGCTAATTCCTTTCATTATTTGTATGATTTGGACATGTGCTCATGTCCTTGTGTGTGCCTTCTTGATTATTTATTATGACATTTGAACATGTCCTTCCATGTGGCTCTAAGACAAGCTTGCTTGCTCTTTGCATATGTGGATATTTGAGCATATCCTTGTATGTATTATTTTATAAAAATTAGTGACATGTGTCCATGTGCCTTGTATTGTGTCCCCTTGGCCTACTTTGCATGCCTCATATGTGTTTATGCATGCTTTCATGTACACATCATGATTATGACACTTGTCGCTTGCTTGATATACTTACACTCAGTTATAGATGCCATGAGGAACCTCATGCATATCCATTTTCTCCTTGGGTGCCTAAATGGACATCATGCCCCATCCCCCTAGGTAGTTACTCAAGTTATATATAGATTTATTGTTCATATGCATGCTTACATTGTTATATCTATCTTGACAACTTTGTGAATGCTAAATCTAACATACATCATAAATTACCAACTTATGCTCAAATTATCTTATATTATGATGTCATGTACACACATTAAATTGGTTTATCAAGTAGATGTCATTTATGCTTAGCCTAACACATAGTTTTCATAGCTTTTCTTTTGAGGATAATTATTGAATAGGTTCAAAAAATCCCCTCAAAAGAGTGGGCATTCATAGAGGTTTATCACAAAGATTAGGCCATCTAGATGCACTTAGACACAATTTTAATCATGTAGGCATAAACTACAAAGCTCAGAATCAATAAATCATAGTGAAAAATAGTCAAAAACATTGGTTTCAATTTACTTTAAAAAAACATAGAAGACACTAGTACTACATAGAGGACACTATCATAATGTGCTATTGTCCAAGGGACTGCATTGTTATTCAGTAGCCCCAAAAATAGGAAAATCTAGATTGGATAGAAAGGTACATCAATTACAATTCAATTTTGAATAGTTTTAGTCATAAATTATTAGTTTTTCTTAGATTATTCTCAATTTTACACAAAATCATACCAATTTGCTTAAATTGGGGGCATCATATGTGGTATGATTACTCCCATTTTAGTTTTAGATATACACATACACAAATTGATACAGCTCAATCTAGAATCCATATACACAGATATCGAAATTGGGGGCATGTTTATGGCACATTATTTCCATGTGATCAAATTTACACTAGCTCATCTCAGATGGAATAACAACTCCATGTCATTCTCTACATTATATGCTCTAGACACAATTTACACCAAGTTTCACATTAGATTGATGCCTTACTCTGTATGTAGTGGTTAGAATTTCCACATAGTCCCTAAGCTACATTCTTGAGTGCCCAAGAGGCCCCTGGGCCATTTTTTATTTTAGAGTTTCTAAGTGGCCCCAAAGCTATCTTACACAATTTTAGTTACATCATATAGCTTTATTCATAGATGTATTTACTACACATGGGTGGGAAATTATGGAATCATAGCCTAATTGAGTTCTTGAACCACCTATATAGGAGGGGTGGACAAGCCATCAGCCCAATCCAAGTTATTCATAGACTATGATTCACCAAGCAGGGGTGGGTAATGATAGAGTCAAAACTGAATTGAATTCTTGAGCTACCCACACACAGGGATTGGTTAAGCCATCAAATTAATCAAATGTGTTCACTATTTGATTACCATATACACACACAGATGTTGTCATCAAGTTTTTGCATTAATTTACATACCAATAAGGATACACATTGGAGCATGTTTCACATACTTAGACCTAGATTCAAGGGATTCACCTCTTAATTAATTATAGGTATGCTTATTTTTCCTTTATCATATTCATTTCACTTTAATACATTTATAGAATAAAGGGGGGGAGGAATGTATTCATATAAATTATCACTTGAGTGCAATGAGTGTTACTTGAGACCACCATACCCCTAAATTAGACCTAGACCTATATAAGGGCATCTTTCAATCCTTATCTATATTTCATGAAGGTATAACCCATCCATACACATTACTAAAGTATTCATAGGCCTTCCCTATGTATCCATGCCCCTAGTACCTCAGGTTCTAACACCTTGACACTAGTACTCCCCTTTGGACACTAGTGCACTACCTTATAAAGGCCTTAAGGAAAGAAACTAAGACATGAAACAGGTTTATTATGTTTAAATAAAACCTAATAAACCTTCATAGATTAAATAAATTGTCTCGAGTTCATAAAACCTTAAAATAAGTGCTCTCAGCTTATAATAGGCCCTTTAAACCCTAAACTAGGGTTTGGAGGGTAGAGTGAGTTATAATTGTCAAAAGTTTGTGAAATTTGGTATAAAACTTGGGTATGACCTATACTAATATATTTTATGTTTTCAAGAAATTTAAATATGTTACCATACTTCTATAGGGTATTATGTGTGAATAGAGCTATGATAGACCTAAAGAAGCCTAATAAGCCTAAACAGTGACCTATTTGGAGGTTAAAAAGTGATCTACAAGTAGACTTGATCACTAAATCTTTGTGGATAGACATTAGGGGATAAAGGGTATCAAGAAAGGTGAAATTTTTTCTAAACCTCATCTGTATACCTCAATACAAGCAATAAATATCTTAAAAAGGCTACAAGGATTGGGAAAAAGGTAGGCAAAGTTTTCTAAAGAGTAAATTATTGCTTTGAGAAGGTTATAAATGCATTTAAAGGTCTAATGAGACCTTTCTAATCATTATGAAGTCATTATAATCCACCAAAAAAATAATGAGAACATAAGATCCATTATATGTAGAATGAACCAAAGAACCATTGTTAAGGAAGTGATTAGTGAAACAAGGTACAGTGTGAAGAAGTTGTTTTTCCTCTACATCATTTTGGTATCAGATCCTAAGGATAATTGGGAAGAAGCTTGAGAATATTTCAATCCAAATAAGGTATAAATTTTATTATTATTTTTAGTTATGTATTTTAGTATTTCATTGAAATTATGTTGAAAGTTGTTTGAAGAGATTGCTAAAGAAGATTGTAGGTGATTGAGAGAAGTTGGTTAAGGCAGATTGAAAGCCAAGAGAGGCATAAGAAGAGTTAAGGAGATAAATAATCTCATAAGGAGAGATCAAAGTGATTTCTCAAAGAAGTTAATCCAAGGATATAGCTTAGATGAGGGATGGACCAAGGTGAAAAAGACTTGCGTAAGATGGAGCAAGGTGCAACAAATTTGCTTAGGAGAGTACAACTACCTAAATTAAAAGACCAATTGAGAGAAGAAGAGAGAGGTGAGATACTTTCAAATGAACAAGCAAAAGGATTTTTTTCAATCTTGTCAAATCACTTATCATGCATATAAAACAAGGAGAGTTTAGACTAATTTTTTGAGAAAGTGGGTATGTTGAGAGCATTGGCCATGGAGAGAGAAGACAATGGGAAAGTAAATAATACATAGTAGCAAGAGGAGGTTCATGAGGTTGAATAAATTGAAGAGGTTGAAGACATTGTAGTAGAGAAGAGGAAATAAGAATCAACACAACAAATAGCAGAACTAAGCATAGAGAGAACAAGTGTGCAAGAGCACGAGTATGATATCCAAGAGGACAATTAGGAGGTTGTTTTCATTAATTTATGTGTTTCATATGTAGGTTAGTTGAAGGAGCATAATAAGGTGCTGAAGATGATCAGGTTGAAGATCAAAGCACAAGAAGATGACCTCAAAGGAGGAAGCAAGAGAGAAAAGAGTAAAGGAGGAAGCATCATAAGATTCAACAAACATCATAAAGGCCTATGTGTCTCAAATATGCCATGGGATATATGAGGAGGTCTCCTTGAACAAAGAGAGCTAAATAAGAACATCAAATTTAAATTAGTTGTAACTTTATAGGAAAGTTTTCCATTCGCTCGTCAGTAGTATGATGTAGAAGCATCATCAACTCCTTGTATATATGTTTGGAAAGTTTTTATGTTTGGAGTCATTAGGGAGTATTATAGTATGTAAAGTCTATAGGAATCAATCTCAAGTGTTAGAGTAGTGTAAATTTTGAATAAGGGGTGCTTAGGCATTTTCCCACCAATTTGCTCTATTTGAAAAATTTGAATATTTTAACAAAATTTTAAGATATCTTCATTTTGTTTTAATAGGTCTCAACATCATAAGTTATGTTGTTAGGTGCTAATAAGGAGTCAAGAATTTGTCAAAGGTTAGTCATTTGATAATTTTGTATGGTTAGGTGCATTAAGACCCTTCCAACATACATATGAGGAAGTTGGAATATAGTTTAGGTAGTTATAGGAGATTTTGCTATAAGTAGGAGTTTTCAAGAGTCATTCAAGGTAGAAGTTGTATAAGGTTGGGTTTGGATGTAAAATGAAGATATAACCCCAAGAAGTTGATTAAGAAGCCTTGGTATTTTGAAAATCAAAGCATTATAGACCTTGTGTTTTGTATATAAGATGGAAAAGACTGAATTTTGAATGTTTATGGAAGAAAGAAGGTATAAATATTTTCTTCTCAGTTATATATCACCTATGATGAGTTTTATATTATTGTTTTTATGTTTTCAAGTATTTTTTTACAATTGTCAAATCTTTTGTTGAGTGTGGAGCCCTTTGGGACTATCACATGACCATGATGGTATATTTTGGGGGCTTAGAGAGCTCCAAGGATTTGGGAAGTGAAATTTTCATTTATTCCTCATGTGTGTGAATATTATTAAATGCATATTTAATAATTTTCACGTTGACTTCCATGCTTGCTGCAAGTGGGATTGATTTCTTTATTTTCTAGGGAATTAATTATTTATTAAATAATTTCCATATGAATAGAATTATTAAATGATCTATTTAATAATTTATATGATGTATTATAGGATAAAATTATTAAATATTCAATTTAATAATTTTTATGATGTATTATGCAAGTGGGGTGGACTTTCTCGTTACTTGAAATTGGTTATTATCTCTTTGCATTATAATTTGTGCCCTTCAAAGGAGAATGGCATGTTTCTACTTGGTGGGGCTTATGGATAAGCATGATTAGGTGGAAATGGCGTTCTCCTTTGTGGATGAGGCTATTTTGGATAAGGATAGCATGTATCTCCTTTATTTGGTGATTTTTCTCCTCATTTGTGACATATACAGGTGGTGGTGAGGCTTTGGAGATATGAAAAATAATACAAGACATGACATGTGAGATATTTTTACAAGGTGTGGTATAGCATCTTTTGGATGCTTGTTTTATATAGGTACATGTGTGGTAGAGCATTTATGGATTATTGTTGATAGGTTTTAGATTCGGATCAGCAATTTAGAGAATTCATTTGTGAATTCTGGAGGAGATATTCTATCTCTATGAGAGGTCTTTGTAATCTAGTTTTATTACAAATTTTATTGACTTTCTTTGTGGATGTAGCCCACATTGGGTGAATCACGGTATATCTATGTTATGGTTTATTGTTGGTTTTATTCTCTCCACTTATGTTTTCATTTAAACTGTGATTGAAGGAATTGTTTCCACATAATTAAATCTAATTTTCACACATTTAAAATCTGAATTATATTCACTTAATTCCTAACATATTTTTAGTAAAGAAACAATGATGTAAACCTTTGTTCCCTATTATCTGGGTTATAAGAAAAGAATTATATTCTATGCATAAGAAATTTTGTTTGGAAAATAATTTTGGCATGTTTGTGAGCAATAAATTTTTTTATTGGATTAGCCTTGAAGGATATTTTAACATTGACCATTATTATTTAATAAAGATTTGTTGAGAAGGTTGTCTACAAACCCTATGTGCATTACATTTTGACTTCTACGAATTAAGAGGAAAACATATGTTTGAAGGAAGGACATTCTTTGTATATGTTTGGAGAGGGTTTTTTAAGTTTTTACTATGTTCCTTGATATTATTCTATAATCCATGTGTTTAGTTTTCATGGAATTTACAAATTGGGAAACCCAATCCATTGAAACAATGTATACATGAGCAATCAGCCTATAGGGTATCCTAAAGAGTATGGTAGAGGTATCATAGAAAAATATTATTGGTCATAAGAGGTGAATTAAATTATTATGAACTTGTATCAACCCTTTATAATGTTTGAAACCCTTGCTAGGGATCAAAGACCCTCAATATAGGTACTTGTAGACCTATACATTGTGATTGTGTATACAAAATGGTCAAAAACATGATCAAAAGTGAAACAAAGGAGAATTGAAGTTATTCAAGAGGTTGGGATATGATTTTAATGCCAATACATAGCCTGACAAGACTTTTGTATAGTTTATAAAACAATGTTAGAGGTCTAGAGTAAAAAAATTTATTCCCTGTGACCTATAACTATGACTGTGTAAGCAGAGATGTCAAGAATATGATTTAACGATGGTACAAGGGACTTAAATAAAGAAACTAACACATGAAATAGGTGTATTGTGTTTAAACCAATCCTAATAAACCTTCATAAATCAAATAAAATTTATTGAGTTCATAAAACCTTAAAATAAGTGTTTTCGGCTTATAACATGCCCTATAAATCCTAAACTAGGGTTTGGATTATAGAGTGAGTTCTAACAGTCAGAAGTTTGTGAAATTTGGTATATAGCTTGGGTATGACATTTACTAAGATATTTTATATTTCCAAGACATTTTCATATGTTATCGTACTTCTAGAGGGTATTGTGTGTGAAAAAAGTTGTGATAGACCTAGAGAGGCCTAATAGGCCTAAACATTGACATATTTGGAGGTTAAAAAGTGATCTACAAGTATACTTAAGCCTAAAAACTTTGTGGAAAGACATTATGGGATAAATGGTATTAATAAATGTGAAAGGTTTTCCAAACCTCATCTATATACCTTTGTACAAGCAATAAATGCCTTAAAAAGGTAGGTAGAGTTATCTAAAGAGTAAATTATTGCTTTGAGAAGGTTATGAATGCATTGAAATGTCTAATGAGACATTTATAAGCATGATTAAGTCATTATAATACATAAAAAATAAGGATGACATAAGATCCATTGTATGCAGACTGAACAAAAGATCCATTGCTAAGGAAGTGAATAGTGAAACAAGGTAAAGTGTGAAGAAGTTTTTACTCTGCATCAAATGCACCACTATATGAGGAACCACACTACTATCCAAGAAGAGTTCTAAGACATGTTTTTAATTTTTGACACTCTAATCATCTTTTTTACTAGTTTTTAGCCTCTTGTTCATCTATCTTAGTTAGTTAGCATCTAAGTACATACTTGTGTGATTCATTGTTATTTTTAGAATAATCTATTAGGTCAATTCTTGTACATATCAATGATTGTATTTATTACATATTTTTTCCTTGATTTAATGTTCTAGGCCTTTGTCAATAAATCCCTTAAGTGTGTGTGTGCACCATCATAATCATGCGAGAATGTAATGTGTTGTTTGTATTTGAAAACTTGACCACCCAACTTTAACCTTTTGTTAGGTTTTAGATTTAGCTTTAGGGCTACTAGTTTGAGGGGTTTCAACATGTGTATGCTTATGTGATAATGTCTCAAGGGAGTGCTAATGGATTTATCAAGTTTTTGGTCAAGTAGAGAGTGAACATTTTACTTAATGGGTAGAATCCATGCCTCTTTTCAATGTCACAAGAGTCATTATTTACAAATTTATCTTTAAACAAATCATTTATCACTTTGGAGTTCCTCATACTATCATTTTTGATAATGGAGGAAATTTCAAAAACAAGGACATGAAATAGTTATATGCTAAATTTAAAATATCCCACAAATTTTCCACACCTTAACATCCACAATGCAATGGCCAAGGTGAGGCCAATAACAAAATTTTATAAAAGAGCATCCAAGAAACCTGCACTAATTAGCATCTTCACTTATATCCTACACTTTGGGCCTATCATACGGGCATACATACTACCATTGGGGCAATACCATTCTCACTAGTCTATGGTTTTGATTCTATCTTAACAGTAAAAATTTAACTTCACTCCTTACATATCTATCTTCATGGTATCATTCCTGATGAATAATTATGTGAAACTTGCCTTCATTCCCTTGATCATTTTGATGAACATCATCTAGTCACTCTTCAACATAATTTTCAATATAAGGCTCACATCACCAATCAACATAATAAAAACTTAAAGTCTAAACTTTCAATGTTAGTGATCTAGTCCTTAAGTTAGACTATACCCATGATAAAGCAAGTAAATATGCCCAAAAATGGTGGGGCCCTTTTTTTTTAAAGACATTCTTGGTCATATCTCTTATCACCTACAAACTAATGAAGGCCATGTTTTTTAAGAACCCACTAATGCACAATTTTTGAAGAAATACTTTGTTTAAATATTTCCTTTCTTATCATACTTTTAGATATTATCCTAATAACACTTCTTGTACAATTTCTACATGGATCTCACCCTCTGTATCAGTCTTTGTTTTACAAACCTTAGTCCCTTCCCTTGGTCCTTTGGTTTCTTTCTTTCATGAGTTGCAGTCTAATACAGTAGATAGGACTCAATTTTCATCATGAATTATTTTTGCTTTCATACATTGATTTTTCATATAAGTTTGTTATTTTCCAATGATTTTTACACCCACTTGGGTTTTTATTTTGTGAGTTGCAGTGTAAGAGCATGGATAATACCAATCTCTCCTCATAAATACCACTTTTACCATTTTTCACATACTTTGCTCATCTACTTGGGTTGTTTTTTTTGAGTTGCAGTGTAAGACCATGGATAGGACTAGGCCCTCCTCATAAATACCATTTTTTTCTTTTTTTCACAGACTCAAGTTTTCTCTCTTATTATTTACAGTTTAATACCATGTATAGGACCAAGCTCTCCTCATAAAATTAAAACATTATTTCAAAACACCTTTACTAAACTAAAGTGTTCCTTTTCTAGAGTGTTAAGAAATGGTTAAAAGTTTATGATCCCATACTCTCAGCTTCAAGTTTTATTTATTTTGTATCCAAAAATCATCCAAAAAAATATGTTAGCATGTTTCCATACACTTACATACATTATTATGATAAGGAATAATACTTACATGTCATTTTATCCCTTTTCACATTATCACTTTTTTTTGCAATTTGAAGTCATTCAAATTGTTTCATGTCCATTCCTCTTAATTTCCTCTCCTTTGATTCTACTTTGGATAAAACAAGGTTGAATTAAAGATAAAACTTTTATTTCACATGAATAAACAATATTATTAGACACCATGCTCTCTAAGTTCTCTTTCTTAACAACCAAGTCCAAAGTTTTAAAATGATAGTCATTTTTAGCACGCATGTTTGGTTCACTGAATCTGTATGAAGGAGGAATATAAAAAACCATCAAAATTTAAAAGTAAAATCATTAAAATAAAATGTGATGATCAAAAGGAAATTTAAAAATCAAAAACTAAATATCACACCAAAATACATGATTTGTAGCACATCTCCTATCTCTAATCGAAGCTCAAACTCCATAGTTGGCCTCATGATAGAGATGAGGTTTATTGGAGTATATTAGGCTAGTAGATTGGGATAGGAGAATTTAAAATAATCTATAGTGCTACCTAATTTCTAATATAATTACCCAATCTTCATAGTAGATTTATGTCTCTATAAGAGATCCTAAGGAATAAGGAACATGTTATGGGAAGGTAGGTCCATTTTACTTTTCATGCATATAGCCTTCACGGGATGATATCCATACTTCATTTGATGACCTAAGACTTGTGTGGTTAGAAAAATTTATTCAAAGTCCTTAATATTGAAAGTCATCTTGTTTTGACAAACATAATTTTAGTGTCTTGACTTTGATAAAGAGTTTCTCTACCTTGATTTTTCCTTCGTTTCCCCCACTACCCATTTCATTTCCCCCTTGATAGGCAAGTTTCATTTTAAATTTATTTCCCCACTTCTATATCCCCTCCTCTTCACATCTTAAAAACATGCTAGCACTACTTTGTTTGGGTTTTATCTATTCTCAGACCAAAACAATATGCTTGAGTGACTATGGATTATCTTCTTTATACCATTACTTTACTTTTCTAGAATTGCCTTGGTTTCATTTGCAAATTTTTTGTTATCATTCCCTTTTTGTAGATAATTACATTTATTTATATATTTTTGTGCTTATTTTTTTGGATAACTACACCCATTTTTATTTTCTAGTATTTTTTCCATTATTGATTAAGTAAGGATTGTTACTTCTCACTTACCAATGTTGTTTTCCCTTTCATATGCTTTTTCCATTGATGATTGAGTAAGGATTGTTACTGCTCACTCATCAATGTTTTTTACCATTTCTTTCCCATCTTTGTTTAAATAAGGATTGTTACTGATTTCACATTGATGTTTGAATTTTAGTTTACTTCTATCTTTAGTTTGACTTGGTTTGTTTGCCTTTCTTACTTAAGGTATACTTTTTTGAGTTTTTTGTTCATTTGATAACCTTGACCTTTCGGTTATCTGATTTATTCTAAAATTTTGCCTTGGTCATTTGGTCATAAATTATCATTTATCACCCTAAATTACCAAATTGCCAAGTATGTCATGCCTACATATTTTTTTATTATTTTGGCTTTCTTGCATTTATTTGTTTTTGTTTTTTAGTTTTGTATCCTTGGGTTTGTCCAAAGCAATCTCTACACCCTCCATGATCAAAACTATAAACACAATAGATAACCATCTAGTGATAAAGGTAAGTTAAGGTATGCATACATTAATTTTATTTCATTTAATTCAATTACTTTTACTTTTTTTATGCTTTAAAATACTATAATTTATTTAGCTTCAGCATTGTGTGTTGCTATGTTATTTTCTAAAAGCACCATCCCATGTTACACCTAAGTGACATATAATGAGTTTCGAGTGGGGCATGTGTATACACATAATATTTTTAAAATTTATCAATTACTAATGATTTATCTCTTGTAGGAACATGTTGAGTCTCAATCTCTTTGAGTGCATGCCTTAAAAGGTGCACCAAGAAAGGAGTGGGCAGACCATTGGTGTTTTACAAGATTGTTGTCCCCTATACCTCCACTTTAAATCAACACAAACCTCTCCTATACACTTTTCTAAGCTTTAACACCTTCTTTACACACTCCTTCAAGAAATTCATCATGTTAAACATCCCCTACCTAAGCCAAAAACTCTTTTTGACATTTTCCAGACAAAGTCAACTTGGGTTGACCTTGTATTTAAATATTATTAAACATCCCCTACCTATACACTTTCCTAAGCTTTAACACCTTCTTTACACACTCCTTCAATAAATTCATCATGTTAAACATCCCCTACCTAAGCCAAAAACTCTTTTTGACATTTTCCAAACAAAGTCAACTTGGGTTGACCTTATATTTACATATTATTATCATGTTATGGAATTAGGTCAGCCTTGATTGATCCAGTCCAAGACCTAACTTGATTTTATTAATTTAATGATACAAGGTTGATTGGGTTGACTCTATCAGCTAAACTTTTGAAAGGGTTTAGAGCTAAATCCAGCTATGTATACGCATTCTTTTCATCATTTCTTAGAGAGAAACAGAGTTAATCCTTCATATGCACTTATTTACACACTGCTCTTCTACCATTCTACTTGAAGAATCATTTCTTAGGGTTTACATTTGGAGAATAATCTTGTATTATGGAAATGTCTTGGATGTTTTGGCCTATCATAGTGATCTTTAAAAACCATAACAACCTCTTATGAAGCACCTTTGGCCAAGCGAGAGATTGAGTCTTGATGAGTTCCTCTTTAAGGTAAGTATCTCTAGCTCTTAATCTTTTATTTTAGTAGATAGAAGTAGAATAAGTAATGGATTTTGAATGTATTTATCTCTTCATGCATTAGGCTTTCCTCTACATTGACTTGAGTAAATATATTATATGCATGTTTACTTTTATGTTTATTACCCACATTTGTTCCACAAGCTTTGGTGTGCACTAGGTTAGATTTTAGTTTAATTTATATTTACTTTATGAGTAAGAAAACATAGGACCTAGCTAGGGTTTTTGCATGGTGTTGTTTGTCTAGAGGCTTTGTAACCCTCTTTAGTGACATTATTATGATAAGGGACCCCTTTGTTAGGTCTAGTTGATCCATCTTGGTCATGACCCCAATTATCTAAATGTACCAACAAGCAGCAGGGTAAATGTGATTTATCTTCTCTAAGCTACGATTGATTTTTAGAGTAGCTTTACTTTCCCTTGTATACAATCTGGTAAACCCAACATTAATCTAACCCTTGTAGGTTTTATTTTACACATTCATTTATTATCATCTATTATATATTTTTATTTCTATAATTTTGTATCAAACCTATGAATACAGTCTAATATTTGGTACGTAGTTTTAACACACAATCATTGCAATCGACTTTGAATTTATTTGTGTAAGTATTCTACAAAAACAAGTAAATAAATTGATTAGATCTACTCAGTTCTCTTTTTCAATCATAGGATTGTAAACTCAATCGACCCAGTCAACTCTATTAGCAGGTTATTTTTAGCATATAGGTTTTGTAGACTTCATTGACCTAGTTGATTAAATTAGCAAAATATAAAAATTAGAATTTGAGTAACATAGCATAAAAATAATAAATTCAACATCTTCAAAAAATATCGAGTTCATTATTACCTTCTTAGTCATTTCTATTTTTCATTTATAGTTCTGATTTTCATAGTTTACATTCTATAAAATTGTAACCTTACAGTAAACTAGGTTGACTAGATCAGCATAGTTCTATAGCTTGGTTTCCTATTTAGAAGACTCGATTGACCTATTTGATTATGTTCTTTTGGATCTTGATTCTTTAGACAACATTGACCATGTTGACTCTATTCTATAATGTTTGTATATAGTGTTGCCTGAACCAACTTTATACTCTTCAAAAATAAAGGAATTTACTTATTTGCTAGTAATTAATTCACTTCTCATTTTTGTTGCTTGCTTGCTTAGAGTAAAAAACATAAACTAAATAGGAGGTTTTTAATTTACAGATTTAGTCACACTATTTCTCTTTGGCATACACTTCTAAATCACTTAACACCAAAAACTATTAAATAATTTCTTCCCAAGGTCTACCTACTTGGAATTCATCACCAAGGGGAAGCTAACTTGGTTTTTTAGACAAGTATATATACGTGGTTGATGGTATATATTGGCAAATCACCCAACACCCCTATCACTATAGGATTGTGAAATGAGGGGGTAGGCTCTAATACCAAGTCAGTACTATCACCAATGTATATCTCTTTCAACCTAAACTACCTAAAACTATCCATAAATTACTTTTCTAGTTTCTTCTTACAGCCAACTCTCTATCACATTAATTTCTAAACTTATTATAACTTAAGACATTCAAGAATGACCACTTAGACAAATATTTACATTCTAGTTTTTTTGCTTACTCTTTATAAATTGTATTTTGTATTACAAAACATGTACTAGTTAATGTTGGTACAAGGTTTATGTTGTGTACTACAATTAGATCAAACACATTGATCTAATTTCTTGTGTGCTCAATTGAATTTGCTTAGTTATTATATTTCAAAAAAAAATGTTTATCTTCAAAACCTTGTTGACTCAGTCTCTTATAGGTTGCTTGTTTTATTTATCTTCAATATACAATTGGCCTATTTGGATGTGTCCTTTATATCATGTTTTATCTATCTTTAGTACATAGTCAACCTATTTAACTATGTGTTTTTTAGACTACCTCAATTTTACTATCTGCTAAACAAAGTCAAGCAGTTCAATGATGTCTTTTACATCCTATTTTGTTGACCTTTCCTACAAATTCTATCAACCCAGTTGATTCTGTACATCTTGGTCGATATTATTTTATATTTTGCTAAATTTGTTCCTATTTTTCAACTTTGCTTTCTAATCTCATATCCTTCCTTCAAGCATCATGAAATCCCTTCAAGCATCATGAAATCCCCTATCTTGATATTTTTAGACAATCTCAGTCCATTTAGACACTATATGGGATGTCCTTTTCTTCATGTCTTTGCTACTTGAGATGATCCTCACTCTTGGAACACCTTTGATCATCCCTCATATTTGGACTATAATATGGTCCAAATTACTCCAACTGATGAGATTGATGGATCAGATCCATTCTACACTTCTCAAGATAATTCTCTCTTTAAGGCACCTTATTACACTATGGAGATAATTGACACATGTCTAAAAAAACTCCATGAGAAACCTTCTCAACACCAATAACCTACTTCTTAGTAATCTACCTCCTAGAAACCTTCCCCCTAATACCAATTCAGGGAATGTTCTTCCTACCAATACTATTAATCCTTTCCCAATACCAATCCACCAATTGATACCACTCAAATTATTGCATAAATAGTGTAACAAATGAACATCATGAAAACATATAATACTTCTCAAATGATGCAAATGACATGGCTAATCAACCTCCTATTATTCTTCCCCAAAATGACCAAAATTTGATCCCTCCACCTCTTAAAAATGTCATGAGAAATATCATTTCCCAACCCATTATGCACAACAACATGCTTCAAAACATTCAAAATGAACCTTTAGCCCCCTTCATTATTTCTATTAATATTGATAATATATATCCAAATATTAAATATAATGGGACTAAATACCCTACATCTTTTCTCAAAGAATTTGCTAATCTTTATAAAGAGTGGATTCAAACCAATACTTTCACTACTACCAAACTTTTAGTTAGGAGTTTCATACATGACATATTATAATGGTATTGTTGTCACCAAATATTGCACCCTAGATTTGGTTGTTCAATCCTACATTAATATTTTGGCAACATTTGATTACCTTTAGGCCTATGGGTTGCTTATATCAGAGGTAAACCTCTAGGTTTAAGGGTTAGCTCCCTAGATTGATCCTTGAATGCTTATCACTTACAATAACTATTTGTTTGGATGAAAAGACATATAAGTGACATGAAAATAACCTATTATAATGAGGTGATACACCAAAAATACCTCCACTAGACTACCATACCATTACACTATGAAACATGACTCACAACACTAGTCTCAACATCCTAGAGTGCTCTAACATAAGTATTTCAAACATGGAGGTGACATACATTACACTACTCAAGGTGAGTGAAAAAAAGGTTATATTTCAAACACTAAGGCTAATTTTACACTTGAAGATATTCAAACACACTATCTATACTCCATGTGACTTTTTAGAGTGAGAACTACTTGCACCAAACATGAAAGGATAAAGAGAAGGTAAGGATAGATACTTATCACTAGAAACTTCACTATGCATCACTTCATACACTTAGACAATAAAGTCAATAACTCAAAACCAAATTGAAATTTTTATTTCAAATTTAAAGTACAATATCAAACCATTAGGGCTTCACCATACCAAGTGTGGAATTGATTACAAGAGCCAAAAAGGCTTACACTTATAGAACATGGAGAAGAGAGAGAAGAAGGGAAATATCAAGGGTCACAATGCCAAATGTCAATACATAAAAACTATTTACATTGTAAGATAATGGAGTGTATAATATAGTATTACAAGGTCTTCTTGTAGAAGCATCCAATTGGAGCATATAACTCCTCAAATCGGCATAGAGACCCTTCAGTTGCCTTTTTGAAACCACCTTCATCATGAAGCATCTCTTGACTGCTCTAAACTAAACTAGAGAGAATTGGTACATCTTCACTATCTTAATGGAGTTATAAACATTCCATGACAATCATTAGATGTATCACTAACTACTAGCCATCTTCTGGACACTTCTGCTCACCATCTGTAGTCATTCATTGGTCATCAAGGCCTCAATCTTCACATTTATCTTTTAAATGGCCTTTAAATTCTCAATCAAATCCATGTAAAAGGTGTTAATACGCATATATAGAGTATATTTTCCTTCCATTCCATCAATCATACCTTGAAAGGTCCCAAATTAGACTTCACATCTTCTCACTTGGTAGTCACTCTTCATTTTCACTATTTGTCAAAGATTCCCTGAAATTAATGACTTAGTAAAAGTGTTTCCATGTCTATCTGCTATTATAAATGGACATGGGTAGTTATAAAAAGTCCCAATTGACATCCCCAAATTATTTTCATTCTTCAAATCTCCTTTGTACCTAAATAACACACAAAAACATACAAGAAACCTTATTTTCACCCTATCCATACAAGTAGGGTTCAGACCAAATATGTGTTATGGATCATGAGAGATTCATCCATAATTTTAAAACCATTCTAGGACCAAAATATCCCATCTAGATGCATTTTCTTTCCCATCTTCTCCATTGGGTCCTAAACAAGGGTTTAGGAGAGTTTTAGCATGTTTGGACAATTAAAGATTGTTCATAAACTCTTGATGTCCAACCTCTAAACAAATTCAAAAAAGATCAATCATAGGACCCTAATAAAATACACATATGTCTTTGGGTCACCATGCTTGGTGTTTGTACAAATGTGAGCTCTTGAAGATAGCCTATCATGGTTTTAGGCCAAAAATGACCCCTCTGAGTGATCCCCTAAAATCCAATGGTTATAAATCATTATAAAATATCCCTTAAAGGTCATAAAATGCATTGTAGGGTTCATCTTTCCTTAGAAGTAAACTTAGACCCCTATACGGCTTAGGCCTATTCTAGGCATAATAGGCCTAACATGTGTTTCATGACATAAAACCTCCCATAAATGATTTATTGGGAATATGAGATCTTATCCTCTTTTTTTCATGATAAAATTAACTATATACAACATTTCACAATGCCTAAAGACTCTTTATGTCATCATTCTATCATCCACACATTCTTCTTACAACTTTGGACTATTTGGGAGTGCCCTCTATCTGAGATAAAATAGAGGGAATCTCCCTTATTTTCTTAGCTAAAGTTAAGTTATGAGAGGTTTTATTAATTAATTGAGTTTATCTATACAAAATTTCAAGGTTATATCATCTTTTTATGTCTTTTAACAATCTAAAAACCTATCACTAACTTATAGCATTGATGACTGTATGCAAGAATGTAGGGTTTGAATTGACTATAGGTTGAGTTTTAGTTTAACCTCAATGTTTCTTCCATATAATAATCTCATAAAATATGGAATCATCACTCTGATAGTGTATTATATAAGATCCATCCACCATGCATCTCTACTATCCTTTCATGTTATATCTCTCCACTTGCCTTGGCTAGTCTATTGACTAAATTGATTATAGGTTGCATTCACCTTAGAAAATGATGTTCCTATAGGTGTTTATACCTATTTGGGCATTGTGTTACATGAATTAGGCTCTTATTTAAGTCTTCAAGGTAAACTCAAAGTTGAACATATCCATATCATGCCTAGGCTATACCAACCTTCAAACTACCTATTCCTAAATATTGTCAATCTACAATCAGACTGTAGGTGGAATTTCGAGAGAAGAAGGGACCCCTGTAGGTGGTGATGTGCTCTTTGACATAGGATTCCATATTTTATAATCCTATTGAGGTAATTTAGGTCATTTTAAACCAAATTTAGCTCATTCTTATGCTTAGAGAACACAGTCTCACTCACCATAGTAAGTTGGTTGCTTTTAGTCATTTTAACACAGTACTCATTGAATGTTTTAGGTTAGAACCTACCTGATTTAGAAACCTTTCAAACATACTCATCTCTTGATAAAAAAACCAAATTTTCATGTTCAAAACATTGCTCTATGATTGGGCTACAAGGTGGGAAATACTAGACTTGTCCATTCCTCAAGACACTCTACTATGAGAAGATCAAATATATGGGCAAAACATGATTCTGAGAAACTAAGGTAAAGTGTCTCAGTTTTAGCATTTCAAATTTGTAAACAAGGCCTTAGGTCTATCTACTATGCAATGAATTTACCATTATTACCATGATATTTCTTATTTCTCTTAGACCTTAATGAAGGTCTCAGGTGAGTTTCAAGTATCTCCATTTCAACATTGTTCTACTTTCTTAGAATTGCACTCGAATCCCTGTTAGAAACCTGTAGGTGTCATATGTAATATAGGACTATGTACATTAAATAATTGGTTGTCACAACCAATCTTAAACCCTTTTAGATAGATCAAATTCATTTTTTCCACTTTGAGGATCTTATTTTCACCTTGAAATCCTCCTACCCCATGAACATGATTGCTCAGGCTTGGTTCCATCTGATTATTGGTGACAATCATAGATTTTACTGACTATGTGTATGTGTATGTATTGATCTCTTTACTCCACTTAAAATAATCCTTAGACCACATATTTAAAATAAAAACTAGTTACCATGCAATATGAGAGTGGAAACAACATTCCATCTTTGTTCTGAAGCCACTACAGGAAGGTAAGCTTTGCAAGAGTGAAAACATTGTCTACAAACTATCAATGAAGTCTTCCTAGCAAATTGAGATAGTTCATGACAATTCTTTGACCTCCACATGTGAAACCAAACTAAGAAACTTGTGATAATAATTTTCATTCCCTTATAGAACCTTTCCATAACTTTAGTTTCACATAACAATCCAAATAGATGAGAAAATTGAAGACCACATGGATGTGCAAGAAAAAAAGAAGAGTTAACACTCTTATCAATGTTTCATAGATCATGGTGCACCAAACCTTCAACTATTACCATGAATTTTTAGTAGATAAAGAGTGTTATAATTTAACAAAGGCACTTGATCCAACTCACCTCCTCCTGTCATACCATGTAAAGACCAATTGACCATTTTTGCTTCTAAAGGAGAGTGATGGAAAGATAGAATGGTTTTTTGCCATTTTTAAGCTTGTCAAAGCTGCCCAAGCATGGAACTAAGTTGAGGGGACCTAAATATTCACTTTATAAGTCTTCCCATGTGTCAAATCTACTGTACAAATTGTACAACAACTAAAAACTACCTCTTTGCAACTATTTTCTTGTTTTCAATGTGGAACCCTATAAATTTTTAATTATGAAATAGTCTCTTTGACATCTATTGACATGGTGGACATTGAATATGCCTTTGGAACACTTTTCCTTTATGTTAAACCCATAAAAGTTTAGTTAATAACTCAAAAGTGACACCTAGAGGATAAAAGACCAACTATACAACTATGAAAAAGATAAATCCTATTATAAATGACCTCATTAAGACCATGAGACACATTTTACACCCTAGGTGACCCCTATATCAAGTTTAACTATATAGGGGATTGACCTAATTTGACTTGTGGTCAAATTAGTCAATATTTTGGTAATTCCTAGGAGTGGAAAGCCAAATATGCCAAATACCAGTAGCCTACTTGATGTAGATACCTATAACAAACTTGTCTAATTATATATGTAAATGTATTTATTTACCTCTGCATGTACCTAGCTTTGATCTCCTCACTTGTCTTGTTTTTCCTTACACATTTGGTTTCAAGACTCATTATCTTTTCCTTATTTTACCCATTGAAGATACCTCAACCCTAATGAACACTCGCTTATTAACATTTAATGTACTTTAATGAATTTGTTTTATCTTTTTCAAAGGTTCATAAGCAATCAGTCACTTGCTTCAATCAATCATCTCTACCTAATACTTTAATATAGGTTCATAGGCACATTAGCTTATTATTTATACAAATAATCATGGCTCTATTAAAGTTTCTTATATCAATGCCCTATTCATTCAAGTCCTTCGTATACTCTTTTGTTAGGATCTAGACTCTTGAAGAGCACAATTGATTACCTTTGTATGAGCAACTAAACACGGAATTAAACCAGAAGTAATATGTAACTAGAATTCATAAATAGCACAGAATATGAGAGACAATACAATCTTGTATTAACACTCTTCTAAAAGGAAATACAATGAAGAAATCACACTCTTCCCACAAATCTTGGGAGTACAGTAATTCTCCCTCAAGAGTTCTCTCTCTCTCAATCAATTATAACCAACAATCAACTCAATAATCAAGTTGTTGTTTCCACCAATAAGTGACAATCAACTCAACTGTTGTTGCCTACTTCCAGTCCACCAAGTACTCAAAGTACTCCAAGTAGATCTCCCTAATCTTGCTCACCTGTAGATCTAACTGATCTTACTTACCATGTAGATCTCCCTAATCTTACTACCTGTAGATCAACTGATCTTACACTCAAAAGTGTTAGGTTGTGGAGCTAAAATCTTCACTGATGTAGACATGGAGGAGGACTTCCCAGTGTTACAGCAATCGACATCGGTAGGCGCAACCAACGTTGGTCATATCTAGTGTACAGAGCAACCAGCATCGATCAAATATCAGCCGACATTAGTCATCTCTAGACAGATAGGGACTAACGTCGGTCGCCTGTGTAGTTCCAGAACTGCTTGTTGACGAATAGTTAGTTAACGAACCGGTTGTTTGCATGTAAAAAGGCTAATTTTAGTCTTGAGCTATAGATCTAATTATTGTAATTGGATGTCTAATTATTGTTTGTATGAGATCTATATAATGGACTCATGGTTGTATTGTAAAGCGTGCTAGTTGAGTAAGAGCAAGGTTAGCTCCTTCAGAGTGAAGAGAGCAAGGTGTGTTCCTCCTAGTGCCATAGTGCCAAGTGTGTATGATCAGGTAGATCTATAGGTTGTTGCAAGATTAGGTAAAAGATCCACAGGGTGCTGGTATGGTAGAATCATAAGGACTTGGTGAGGCAAGGAGAAGGGTTCTATCTGAGTAAGTAAGGTCAGTTGATCTGATACCACTTGTTAGGAATCTAAAACAACAAACATGCTCTGATTCCACTTGTTAGTATTAGGAAGCACAATTGATTACCAAGCAACTAAACTTAGATTAGGAGAAATACATTGGGCTTGATCCCCTCTCAAGGTATTGGTATGTAGGTAACTCAACACTATGGGGTGTTGAGGACATTCAACCAGCCTAGCTAAAATCACAATTTTGCTACTTATGCCACTCAAATACCCTAACAACATGTAATTCTAGGGTTTACTTTTAAATCAATCAAAAATAGGTCACATACAATAGATTAGGGTTCATTTACATAGGCACAAGTGTCTCAGACTTAGGCAAGGATATTCTTAAAATTTCACATAGTTTATAGCAAGAAGACACTATCACATCATAGAGGACACTAGTGCAATGTGCTACTATCCAAGGAACTATGATACTATCTAGGACGAGTTCTGAGACCTATTTCCATTTTGTAACATTCTGATCAGCTTCTACACCAGTTTTCATCCCCCTTTTCATCCATCTCAATCAATTTCTAAGTACAAACTTATGTGATTCATTTCTATTTTTAGAAAAATAAATTAGGTTTATTCTTTAGTGGTTGTATTTATTGCATATTTCTCTCTTGATTTAATTTTATATCCCTTTAACAACCTAGGATTTTACATTCCATAAATCTATTAAAATTTAAATCATTTGGTGAACCTGACTTACTTTGAATAATGCACAAAAACCTAATGCTAGGGTTTATGTTTCTATCCTTCTAGGACCCATATTCAAATTTTAGATCCCTATATCTTCTAAATTTTGTTTGGAATAATTATGATAATAATGATATAAAAAGTTTATCACTTTTTGATACAAAGTTTTCCAGCTTCCTTTTCATGCTTGTTTCCTTTTATTTGGAATGATTTCAAAGAAGACATAAACATATATGTAAATGATGCTTTATATTAGTTTAAATGTATATCATATTTCATTTTATTTCTAGCATGTTATTTTTCTCTTGTGTGGAATTCAATTAATAAGCAAATCCTTACATGCATAGAGGCTACATTACATAAGATAATAAACACATTACCTAAACTTAACAAGTCTCCTTCAGATACTTTTTTCTCTTTAGTTCACTTTGAATCCTTACTTATCATTACTAGATATAAGAAAACATCAATGGTTTCGCTTATCCCTCCTACTTCTTGACACTACACATCTAGCCATTATCTTGCTTTTACTACTAAATCTATTATCATAATAGACCCTACGGTCTCTGCTATGATGTCCATAAGTGGTCCAAAAGCATGGAAAGTTAGTCAAACCTATGGCTATAGCTTTTCCAACCAAAGCAATCTTCCTTCAACCACAGTTTCTATTTTAGATCTCATACAACATTCCAACACACAAAGATATTTTGTATGCAAAACTCCATGATACTAAGGTGCCTATCACATTAGATCCAACTTATGTTTCTTATATTATCAAAACTATGAAATGTATTAAAGAGCATATCTCATTCTAAAAATAATATATCCCACCTCAGCACATCATAGAGCAACATCTACCTCTTTATATCATATTATGAAATAATGAGATGGGTTTTTAATGAGTATTAGTCAACAATGGATCAAGGTTAAATATTTTTAAAATATCTTTTCTATAGATTCTCAATATACATGCTAAATATTTAGATCTTTTTGTTATCAACATTCAAGGATTTGATAATATTCAACGCAAATTTTTGGGTCAAATAACACTAAACCTTACATTGAGACCTAGAATACTGCCTATAACATGTCAAGTCATGCGCGATGATCTCTATTATAATATATTGCTTGGGTGAACATAGATTTATGATATTCATGTAATTCCATTAACTTTAAATTCATGTTTAAATTTTAGTTATAAAGGGCATATATACACATGCCCTATAGATTAAGAACAATTCAAATATTGTCAACATATAGAGCCTTCATACAACTATATTCCTCACATAGATTTTACAATGGTACCTCCACAATATACTACACAAATATCACATTTAACTCCCTCAGACACCTCAAAATCACATGATAATATATTTACTTCTCCATTTTCATTGAAATATTTCTAAAAAATGGGGGTTACACAGGACAGGGCCTTAAAAAACATGAATAGGGAATTCTTAATTTCATTAATGCATATGACTAACAACGTAGGAAAGGACTTGGATATAAGGATATCACATCTAATGCTCATTATTTTCACCATGCTTCTCAGCATATATTACTTTTTCCACCCATTACATGGATAGACAATATAGTAAATCATGTTTCTACACTTTTAGTTGTTTACCCTGATCTTATTGATGAAATTATTTCTCCAGATTTACCTAATTTTGATTAATTTCCTAACAACAAATCTCTCTTATAATTTTTAGGGGAATATGAGGATATCCATTCCTTATATCATAATAATAGGTTTTCTCATTCCATAAATGCTCAAGCATACTTTGGTGAGTGCTTAGACATTTTTTATGATATTTCACTCAACACAAATGACACCATACCTACAACACCTTACACCACTTATCAATGTACACTAATTAATGATAAATATTTGAAATCAAGTATGGCACAGACACTAATCCTCATATAAAATTATTAGCTACCACCTTTCATAAAGAAGAAGATATAGACATTCAAAAAAAATTAAAAGACTTCCTTAAAAAATTTGCTTGGGCCTATTTCAACATGCATGGCACTTATCCTTCAATTGAAATACATAGGATTGCCATTTATCTAGATACAAAGATAGTTAAACAAAAAAATCAAAAAATGCATCCTAAGCTATCTCTTCTAGTCAAATATGAGATCCAATGACTTTTTGATGTTGGTTTTATTTGACCAATTTCTTACCCCCAATGGGTTGTTAAAATTATACCAGTTCTTAAGCCTAATGGCCAAATTAGATGTTGTGATTCTAGAGATTTAAACAAAGCATGTCCTAAGGATGAATTCCCTCTACCCAACATAGATATTATATTAGACTCCATAGTAGCATATGAGATGTTCTCTTTCATGGATGGTTTCACTAATTATAATCAAATCAAGATAATTGGGGAGGACCAAGAAAAAACTGCCTTTACCACACCATGGGGAACCTTATGTTATATAGTCATGCCATTTGGATTTAAAATGTAGGAGTAACATACCAATGAACTATTACCCATATTTTCCATTATCTCATTCATAAGTTATTTTTTGACTATGTTGATGACTTACTTGCCAAATCAAAAGAGAGACAACACCATGCAGTAGACTTATGATATATTTTTGAATGGTTGAGACAATACAATGTGCAACTAAATCCAAAGATATACATATTTTTAGTTTCATCCAATAAAGTTTTGGGCTTCATAATATCCCAATATGGCATTAAGTTCAATCCAAATAAATTCAAAGCTATAATATACATGCCTCCTCCTACAAACTTAAAGTAACTTTGATATTTATAGGTTAAAATCCAAGTAATACATCACTTTATGTCACAATAGTATATAAGACTCAGTCATTCACAAGATTACTTAATAAGGATACAAAATTTGAATGGGATGTCACATGTCAAGAAAGCCTTGATGCACTCAAAAAATACTTATTGAACCCACCTATCCTGGTACCACAAATACTTGATAAACCACTTCTCCTATATCTCTTAGCAATAGATCATGCTTTTAGTGCACTCTTGGCACAACATGATGATCAGCATAAGGAGTGAGCTATTTACTACATCAGTTGTACACTTGTTGATTATGAACAAAAACATCTTGTAATATAAAAACTATGTTTGGCACTTGTATTTACTACCCTAAAGCTTCAACACTATATGATTAACAATGAGACACAAGTGATTACAAAACTAGATCCTTTAAAGGTTCTTATGTCCAAACTACATCTCTCAAGTTGTATCATAAAATGGGTAATGTTACTCATGGAATTTGACCTAAATATTATGTTACAAAAATCAATAAAGGGCCAGATAATTATAGACCAATTAACAACACTACCACTATTTGATACCAATCCTATTAATGATAATTTTTGAGATGACTTCACATCTTACAATACCACTTTTAACATGTAGACAATATTCTTTGATGGTTCTAGATGTGCATCAAGTTCTGGAAGAAGAATTGTCTTTATCAACCCACTCGGACACATAGTTACACTTTCTTATTGATTAAGTTTTTCATGTACAAGTAATATCCTAGAATACGAGGCCCTTATCCTTAGCCTTCAATTATCTCGATCCCTCTAAATTAAATCTATTCACATCTATGGGGATTTAAAATTTATTGTTAATCAGGTTACAAATCTCTACCAAACTAAGGAAGAATATCTAATTCCCTAAAAGAATATGGTTCAATGTTTACAGGCTCAATTTGAATACTTCTCTATATAAATTATTCCTCACAAATACAATTATCATGTCGATGTAATGGCATATGTGGCATCATTGATCCCCATTAACATCAATGATGACCAGGCTATCCTCATTATCAAATGATTACAGTCACCAATAGTATCTTATGCCAACCTCATAGTTCTAATAGTTTTATCCACCATGCACAATATAACAACATCAAAATGGTTTTTAGATATATACAAATAACTGCACAAATCTATTACATTAAATACTTTCACTAGTAATGATAAGTGCAAGTTATGGTGAAATTACCTCTATTATGTCATCATTAGTGGGGACTTATTCAAGCAATATTTTGAGGGGATCTTATTCTGATGTTTGACAATTGAACATTCTAAGTTGGCCATTAGTCAAGTGCATGACAACAAATATGGTATCCATTTCAATGATAAATTAATGTCACATAAATTACTCTGATAAGGATATTATTGGCCCATTATGGAACAATAATGTCAAGAATATGCTAAATTATGTGAAAAATGTCATCGACATGATAACCTATACCATGTTCCTTCACAACAATTATAACCCTTTATTTCATCATGGTCATTCATGTTATGGGGCTTTGATCTAATTGGTAAATAAGTCTAGAATCAATAAGGGGTCACAGAGTCATTACTACAGTTACAAAATACTTTACAAAGTGGGTAGAAGCCATTCCATTACAATCTACAAAAGGAGAGGATATATGTCATTTTATCATGACCAACATTAATTCCCATTTTGGCCTATCAATGACCATCATTACAGATAATGAGACTTATTTTAAAAATAAAACTATGATTAAATTTTGTGTTAAATATAATATCTAACACACATTCTCTACTCCATATTTCCCATAAGGCAATGGCCAAGTAAAAGTTACAAACAAAATAATTAAAAATATCCTCAGCAAAATAGTTATTTGGCAAAGATTGGCATAACTAGCTCATATATGCACTGTGGGCCTACCACACTTATATTTACACACTGATAGGAGCTACTCCTTATTCACTAGTATATGGAATTAAAGCAGTTATCCCATAGGAATTATAAATTCCATCCATATGGGTATCCCTTAAAGGGATTATTACAGATGTCCAATACAAAAAGCGACATCTCCATGAATTAAAAAATTTGGATCACATGCATCCAATTCATATAACATCTCAGAGCATACCATAAATGAATCTAGCAGGCCTATAATATCCATGTTCATAGCAGAGAATTCAAAGTCAATGATATCATCCTAAAAAATAACCTCAGAACTAATAATGCCAAAAAAGAGACAAAAGACAAGTTCAAACCAATTGGATTGGATCCTACTTAATAATAAAAAATCTTAGCCCAAAGGTATACCATCTATCTTCAATCAATGATAAGGTAATCAAGAATCCACTGAACATAATGCATCTACAAATATTGTACACATAAACAACTCATATTTCACTTGTCCATAGTTTCATTTTCATGATTGCTTGTACATAATTCATATTACTCTGAAAACACAAAATTAATATAATACGTTCAAACATACAAAAACATTCAAATATTTTTTTTAAAATACAAAATGTTAGATTGTATACATTCCCATGTTTACATTCCTTCTATTTTTTAGGTACTACGTATGCTAGCTATGTTAGTATAGTTCAATTTTATCATACATACATGCTTCACTTGTTCTCTTCGAGTGTTCACATATTATTACAAGACTCGGGCCCTCTATATACATCCAGATATTCAATTATCCACCCATTGGGGGCATATACATAGATACATAGATTCATCATTGATGCATTCACCCATTAGGGGCATCATAATACACAAATTTTGGTCTACTAGTTTACATCTTTCTATACTATATATCACATATTTAACATTGATTATATCCTGATATTGATCATTAAATACTACTCATATTTTTTTTTTATTATTACTACTATAGACTCAACCTATGTACATCCTTACTCTTATATAGATTTGTACAACATATTCATGCATACGTTCATTTCTAGCTTTCCTAGTTTAGATTTGATTGTGTCTTTTTGCTTCTATATCTACTTGAGGGCATTTGAATATGTCATTATTTCATGGCTCTATGCTAATTCCTTTCATTATTTGTATGATTTGGACATGTGCTCATGTCCTTGTGTGTGCCTTCTTGATTATTTATTATGACATTTGAACATGTCCTTCCATGTGGCTCTAAGACAAGCTTGCTTGCTCTTTGCATATGTGGATATTTGAGCATATCCTTGTATGTATTATTTTATAAAAATTAGTGACATGTGTCCATGTGCCTTGTATTGTGTCCCCTTGGCCTACTTTGCATGCCTCATATGTGTTTATGCATGCTTTCATGTACACATCATGATTATGACACTTGTCGCTTGCTTGATATACTTACACTCAGTTATAGATGCCATGAGGAACCTCATGCATATCCATTTTCTCCTTGGGTGCCTAAATGGACATCATGCCCCATCCCCCTAGGTAGTTACTCAAGTTATATATAGATTTATTGTTCATATGCATGCTTACATTGTTATATCTATCTTGACAACTTTGTGAATGCTAAATCTAACATACATCATAAATTACCAACTTATGCTCAAATTATCTTATATTATGATGTCATGTACACACATTAAATTGGTTTATCAAGTAGATGTCATTTATGCTTAGCCTAACACATAGTTTTCATAGCTTTTCTTTTGAGGATAATTATTGAATAGGTTCAAAAAATCCCCTCAAAAGAGTGGGCATTCATAGAGGTTTATCACAAAGATTAGGCCATCTAGATGCACTTAGACACAATTTTAATCATGTAGGCATAAACTACAAAGCTCAGAATCAATAAATCATAGTGAAAAATAGTCAAAAACATTGGTTTCAATTTACTTTAAAAAAACATAGAAGACACTAGTACTACATAGAGGACACTATCATAATGTGCTATTGTCCAAGGGACTGCATTGTTATTCAGTAGCCCCAAAAATAGGAAAATCTAGATTGGATAGAAAGGTACATCAATTACAATTCAATTTTGAATAGTTTTAGTCATAAATTATTAGTTTTTCTTAGATTATTCTCAATTTTACACAAAATCATACCAATTTGCTTAAATTGGGGGCATCATATGTGGTATGATTACTCCCATTTTAGTTTTAGATATACACATACACAAATTGATACAGCTCAATCTAGAATCCATATACACAGATATCGAAATTGGGGGCATGTTTATGGCACATTATTTCCATGTGATCAAATTTACACTAGCTCATCTCAGATGGAATAACAACTCCATGTCATTCTCTACATTATATGCTCTAGACACAATTTACACCAAGTTTCACATTAGATTGATGCCTTACTCTGTATGTAGTGGTTAGAATTTCCACATAGTCCCTAAGCTACATTCTTGAGTGCCCAAGAGGCCCCTGGGCCATTTTTTATTTTAGAGTTTCTAAGTGGCCCCAAAGCTATCTTACACAATTTTAGTTACATCATATAGCTTTATTCATAGATGTATTTACTACACATGGGTGGGAAATTATGGAATCATAGCCTAATTGAGTTCTTGAACCACCTATATAGGAGGGGTGGACAAGCCATCAGCCCAATCCAAGTTATTCATAGACTATGATTCACCAAGCAGGGGTGGGTAATGATAGAGTCAAAACTGAATTGAATTCTTGAGCTACCCACACACAGGGATTGGTTAAGCCATCAAATTAATCAAATGTGTTCACTATTTGATTACCATATACACACACAGATGTTGTCATCAAGTTTTTGCATTAATTTACATACCAATAAGGATACACATTGGAGCATGTTTCACATACTTAGACCTAGATTCAAGGGATTCACCTCTTAATTAATTATAGGTATGCTTATTTTTCCTTTATCATATTCATTTCACTTTAATACATTTATAGAATAAAGGGGGGGAGGAATGTATTCATATAAATTATCACTTGAGTGCAATGAGTGTTACTTGAGACCACCATACCCCTAAATTAGACCTAGACCTATATAAGGGCATCTTTCAATCCTTATCTATATTTCATGAAGGTATAACCCATCCATACACATTACTAAAGTATTCATAGGCCTTCCCTATGTATCCATGCCCCTAGTACCTCAGGTTCTAACACCTTGACACTAGTACTCCCCTTTGGACACTAGTGCACTACCTTATAAAGGCCTTAAGGAAAGAAACTAAGACATGAAACAGGTTTATTATGTTTAAATAAAACCTAATAAACCTTCATAGATTAAATAAATTGTCTCGAGTTCATAAAACCTTAAAATAAGTGCTCTCAGCTTATAATAGGCCCTTTAAACCCTAAACTAGGGTTTGGAGGGTAGAGTGAGTTATAATTGTCAAAAGTTTGTGAAATTTGGTATAAAACTTGGGTATGACCTATACTAATATATTTTATGTTTTCAAGAAATTTAAATATGTTACCATACTTCTATAGGGTATTATGTGTGAATAGAGCTATGATAGACCTAAAGAAGCCTAATAAGCCTAAACAGTGACCTATTTGGAGGTTAAAAAGTGATCTACAAGTAGACTTGATCACTAAATCTTTGTGGATAGACATTAGGGGATAAAGGGTATCAAGAAAGGTGAAATTTTTTCTAAACCTCATCTGTATACCTCAATACAAGCAATAAATATCTTAAAAAGGCTACAAGGATTGGGAAAAAGGTAGGCAAAGTTTTCTAAAGAGTAAATTATTGCTTTGAGAAGGTTATAAATGCATTTAAAGGTCTAATGAGACCTTTCTAATCATTATGAAGTCATTATAATCCACCAAAAAAATAATGAGAACATAAGATCCATTATATGTAGAATGAACCAAAGAACCATTGTTAAGGAAGTGATTAGTGAAACAAGGTACAGTGTGAAGAAGTTGTTTTTCCTCTACATCATTTTGGTATCAGATCCTAAGGATAATTGGGAAGAAGCTTGAGAATATTTCAATCCAAATAAGGTATAAATTTTATTATTATTTTTAGTTATGTATTTTAGTATTTCATTGAAATTATGTTGAAAGTTGTTTGAAGAGATTGCTAAAGAAGATTGTAGGTGATTGAGAGAAGTTGGTTAAGGCAGATTGAAAGCCAAGAGAGGCATAAGAAGAGTTAAGGAGATAAATAATCTCATAAGGAGAGATCAAAGTGATTTCTCAAAGAAGTTAATCCAAGGATATAGCTTAGATGAGGGATGGACCAAGGTGAAAAAGACTTGCGTAAGATGGAGCAAGGTGCAACAAATTTGCTTAGGAGAGTACAACTACCTAAATTAAAAGACCAATTGAGAGAAGAAGAGAGAGGTGAGATACTTTCAAATGAACAAGCAAAAGGATTTTTTTCAATCTTGTCAAATCACTTATCATGCATATAAAACAAGGAGAGTTTAGACTAATTTTTTGAGAAAGTGGGTATGTTGAGAGCATTGGCCATGGAGAGAGAAGACAATGGGAAAGTAAATAATACATAGTAGCAAGAGGAGGTTCATGAGGTTGAATAAATTGAAGAGGTTGAAGACATTGTAGTAGAGAAGAGGAAATAAGAATCAACACAACAAATAGCAGAACTAAGCATAGAGAGAACAAGTGTGCAAGAGCACGAGTATGATATCCAAGAGGACAATTAGGAGGTTGTTTTCATTAATTTATGTGTTTCATATGTAGGTTAGTTGAAGGAGCATAATAAGGTGCTGAAGATGATCAGGTTGAAGATCAAAGCACAAGAAGATGACCTCAAAGGAGGAAGCAAGAGAGAAAAGAGTAAAGGAGGAAGCATCATAAGATTCAACAAACATCATAAAGGCCTATGTGTCTCAAATATGCCATGGGATATATGAGGAGGTCTCCTTGAACAAAGAGAGCTAAATAAGAACATCAAATTTAAATTAGTTGTAACTTTATAGGAAAGTTTTCCATTCGCTCGTCAGTAGTATGATGTAGAAGCATCATCAACTCCTTGTATATATGTTTGGAAAGTTTTTATGTTTGGAGTCATTAGGGAGTATTATAGTATGTAAAGTCTATAGGAATCAATCTCAAGTGTTAGAGTAGTGTAAATTTTGAATAAGGGGTGCTTAGGCATTTTCCCACCAATTTGCTCTATTTGAAAAATTTGAATATTTTAACAAAATTTTAAGATATCTTCATTTTGTTTTAATAGGTCTCAACATCATAAGTTATGTTGTTAGGTGCTAATAAGGAGTCAAGAATTTGTCAAAGGTTAGTCATTTGATAATTTTGTATGGTTAGGTGCATTAAGACCCTTCCAACATACATATGAGGAAGTTGGAATATAGTTTAGGTAGTTATAGGAGATTTTGCTATAAGTAGGAGTTTTCAAGAGTCATTCAAGGTAGAAGTTGTATAAGGTTGGGTTTGGATGTAAAATGAAGATATAACCCCAAGAAGTTGATTAAGAAGCCTTGGTATTTTGAAAATCAAAGCATTATAGACCTTGTGTTTTGTATATAAGATGGAAAAGACTGAATTTTGAATGTTTATGGAAGAAAGAAGGTATAAATATTTTCTTCTCAGTTATATATCACCTATGATGAGTTTTATATTATTGTTTTTATGTTTTCAAGTATTTTTTTACAATTGTCAAATCTTTTGTTGAGTGTGGAGCCCTTTGGGACTATCACATGACCATGATGGTATATTTTGGGGGCTTAGAGAGCTCCAAGGATTTGGGAAGTGAAATTTTCATTTATTCCTCATGTGTGTGAATATTATTAAATGCATATTTAATAATTTTCACGTTGACTTCCATGCTTGCTGCAAGTGGGATTGATTTCTTTATTTTCTAGGGAATTAATTATTTATTAAATAATTTCCATATGAATAGAATTATTAAATGATCTATTTAATAATTTATATGATGTATTATAGGATAAAATTATTAAATATTCAATTTAATAATTTTTATGATGTATTATGCAAGTGGGGTGGACTTTCTCGTTACTTGAAATTGGTTATTATCTCTTTGCATTATAATTTGTGCCCTTCAAAGGAGAATGGCATGTTTCTACTTGGTGGGGCTTATGGATAAGCATGATTAGGTGGAAATGGCGTTCTCCTTTGTGGATGAGGCTATTTTGGATAAGGATAGCATGTATCTCCTTTATTTGGTGATTTTTCTCCTCATTTGTGACATATACAGGTGGTGGTGAGGCTTTGGAGATATGAAAAATAATACAAGACATGACATGTGAGATATTTTTACAAGGTGTGGTATAGCATCTTTTGGATGCTTGTTTTATATAGGTACATGTGTGGTAGAGCATTTATGGATTATTGTTGATAGGTTTTAGATTCGGATCAGCAATTTAGAGAATTCATTTGTGAATTCTGGAGGAGATATTCTATCTCTATGAGAGGTCTTTGTAATCTAGTTTTATTACAAATTTTATTGACTTTCTTTGTGGATGTAGCCCACATTGGGTGAATCACGGTATATCTATGTTATGGTTTATTGTTGGTTTTATTCTCTCCACTTATGTTTTCATTTAAACTGTGATTGAAGGAATTGTTTCCACATAATTAAATCTAATTTTCACACATTTAAAATCTGAATTATATTCACTTAATTCCTAACATATTTTTAGTAAAGAAACAATGATGTAAACCTTTGTTCCCTATTATCTGGGTTATAAGAAAAGAATTATATTCTATGCATAAGAAATTTTGTTTGGAAAATAATTTTGGCATGTTTGTGAGCAATAAATTTTTTTATTGGATTAGCCTTGAAGGATATTTTAACATTGACCATTATTATTTAATAAAGATTTGTTGAGAAGGTTGTCTACAAACCCTATGTGCATTACATTTTGACTTCTACGAATTAAGAGGAAAACATATGTTTGAAGGAAGGACATTCTTTGTATATGTTTGGAGAGGGTTTTTTAAGTTTTTACTATGTTCCTTGATATTATTCTATAATCCATGTGTTTAGTTTTCATGGAATTTACAAATTGGGAAACCCAATCCATTGAAACAATGTATACATGAGCAATCAGCCTATAGGGTATCCTAAAGAGTATGGTAGAGGTATCATAGAAAAATATTATTGGTCATAAGAGGTGAATTAAATTATTATGAACTTGTATCAACCCTTTATAATGTTTGAAACCCTTGCTAGGGATCAAAGACCCTCAATATAGGTACTTGTAGACCTATACATTGTGATTGTGTATACAAAATGGTCAAAAACATGATCAAAAGTGAAACAAAGGAGAATTGAAGTTATTCAAGAGGTTGGGATATGATTTTAATGCCAATACATAGCCTGACAAGACTTTTGTATAGTTTATAAAACAATGTTAGAGGTCTAGAGTAAAAAAATTTATTCCCTGTGACCTATAACTATGACTGTGTAAGCAGAGATGTCAAGAATATGATTTAACGATGGTACAAGGGACTTAAATAAAGAAACTAACACATGAAATAGGTGTATTGTGTTTAAACCAATCCTAATAAACCTTCATAAATCAAATAAAATTTATTGAGTTCATAAAACCTTAAAATAAGTGTTTTCGGCTTATAACATGCCCTATAAATCCTAAACTAGGGTTTGGATTATAGAGTGAGTTCTAACAGTCAGAAGTTTGTGAAATTTGGTATATAGCTTGGGTATGACATTTACTAAGATATTTTATATTTCCAAGACATTTTCATATGTTATCGTACTTCTAGAGGGTATTGTGTGTGAAAAAAGTTGTGATAGACCTAGAGAGGCCTAATAGGCCTAAACATTGACATATTTGGAGGTTAAAAAGTGATCTACAAGTATACTTAAGCCTAAAAACTTTGTGGAAAGACATTATGGGATAAATGGTATTAATAAATGTGAAAGGTTTTCCAAACCTCATCTATATACCTTTGTACAAGCAATAAATGCCTTAAAAAGGTAGGTAGAGTTATCTAAAGAGTAAATTATTGCTTTGAGAAGGTTATGAATGCATTGAAATGTCTAATGAGACATTTATAAGCATGATTAAGTCATTATAATACATAAAAAATAAGGATGACATAAGATCCATTGTATGCAGACTGAACAAAAGATCCATTGCTAAGGAAGTGAATAGTGAAACAAGGTAAAGTGTGAAGAAGTTTTTACTCTGCATCAAATGCACCACTATATGAGGAACCACACTACTATCCAAGAAGAGTTCTAAGACATGTTTTTAATTTTTGACACTCTAATCATCTTTTTTACTAGTTTTTAGCCTCTTGTTCATCTATCTTAGTTAGTTAGCATCTAAGTACATACTTGTGTGATTCATTGTTATTTTTAGAATAATCTATTAGGTCAATTCTTGTACATATCAATGATTGTATTTATTACATATTTTTTCCTTGATTTAATGTTCTAGGCCTTTGTCAATAAATCCCTTAAGTGTGTGTGTGCACCATCATAATCATGCGAGAATGTAATGTGTTGTTTGTATTTGAAAACTTGACCACCCAACTTTAACCTTTTGTTAGGTTTTAGATTTAGCTTTAGGGCTACTAGTTTGAGGGGTTTCAACATGTGTATGCTTATGTGATAATGTCTCAAGGGAGTGCTAATGGATTTATCAAGTTTTTGGTCAAGTAGAGAGTGAACATTTTACTTAATGGGTAGAATCCATGCCTCTTTTCAATGTCACAAGAGTCATTATTTACAAATTTATCTTTAAACAAATCATTTATCACTTTGGAGTTCCTCATACTATCATTTTTGATAATGGAGGAAATTTCAAAAACAAGGACATGAAATAGTTATATGCTAAATTTAAAATATCCCACAAATTTTCCACACCTTAACATCCACAATGCAATGGCCAAGGTGAGGCCAATAACAAAATTTTATAAAAGAGCATCCAAGAAACCTGCACTAATTAGCATCTTCACTTATATCCTACACTTTGGGCCTATCATACGGGCATACATACTACCATTGGGGCAATACCATTCTCACTAGTCTATGGTTTTGATTCTATCTTAACAGTAAAAATTTAACTTCACTCCTTACATATCTATCTTCATGGTATCATTCCTGATGAATAATTATGTGAAACTTGCCTTCATTCCCTTGATCATTTTGATGAACATCATCTAGTCACTCTTCAACATAATTTTCAATATAAGGCTCACATCACCAATCAACATAATAAAAACTTAAAGTCTAAACTTTCAATGTTAGTGATCTAGTCCTTAAGTTAGACTATACCCATGATAAAGCAAGTAAATATGCCCAAAAATGGTGGGGCCCTTTTTTTTTAAAGACATTCTTGGTCATATCTCTTATCACCTACAAACTAATGAAGGCCATGTTTTTTAAGAACCCACTAATGCACAATTTTTGAAGAAATACTTTGTTTAAATATTTCCTTTCTTATCATACTTTTAGATATTATCCTAATAACACTTCTTGTACAATTTCTACATGGATCTCACCCTCTGTATCAGTCTTTGTTTTACAAACCTTAGTCCCTTCCCTTGGTCCTTTGGTTTCTTTCTTTCATGAGTTGCAGTCTAATACAGTAGATAGGACTCAATTTTCATCATGAATTATTTTTGCTTTCATACATTGATTTTTCATATAAGTTTGTTATTTTCCAATGATTTTTACACCCACTTGGGTTTTTATTTTGTGAGTTGCAGTGTAAGAGCATGGATAATACCAATCTCTCCTCATAAATACCACTTTTACCATTTTTCACATACTTTGCTCATCTACTTGGGTTGTTTTTTTTGAGTTGCAGTGTAAGACCATGGATAGGACTAGGCCCTCCTCATAAATACCATTTTTTTCTTTTTTTCACAGACTCAAGTTTTCTCTCTTATTATTTACAGTTTAATACCATGTATAGGACCAAGCTCTCCTCATAAAATTAAAACATTATTTCAAAACACCTTTACTAAACTAAAGTGTTCCTTTTCTAGAGTGTTAAGAAATGGTTAAAAGTTTATGATCCCATACTCTCAGCTTCAAGTTTTATTTATTTTGTATCCAAAAATCATCCAAAAAAATATGTTAGCATGTTTCCATACACTTACATACATTATTATGATAAGGAATAATACTTACATGTCATTTTATCCCTTTTCACATTATCACTTTTTTTTGCAATTTGAAGTCATTCAAATTGTTTCATGTCCATTCCTCTTAATTTCCTCTCCTTTGATTCTACTTTGGATAAAACAAGGTTGAATTAAAGATAAAACTTTTATTTCACATGAATAAACAATATTATTAGACACCATGCTCTCTAAGTTCTCTTTCTTAACAACCAAGTCCAAAGTTTTAAAATGATAGTCATTTTTAGCACGCATGTTTGGTTCACTGAATCTGTATGAAGGAGGAATATAAAAAACCATCAAAATTTAAAAGTAAAATCATTAAAATAAAATGTGATGATCAAAAGGAAATTTAAAAATCAAAAACTAAATATCACACCAAAATACATGATTTGTAGCACATCTCCTATCTCTAATCGAAGCTCAAACTCCATAGTTGGCCTCATGATAGAGATGAGGTTTATTGGAGTATATTAGGCTAGTAGATTGGGATAGGAGAATTTAAAATAATCTATAGTGCTACCTAATTTCTAATATAATTACCCAATCTTCATAGTAGATTTATGTCTCTATAAGAGATCCTAAGGAATAAGGAACATGTTATGGGAAGGTAGGTCCATTTTACTTTTCATGCATATAGCCTTCACGGGATGATATCCATACTTCATTTGATGACCTAAGACTTGTGTGGTTAGAAAAATTTATTCAAAGTCCTTAATATTGAAAGTCATCTTGTTTTGACAAACATAATTTTAGTGTCTTGACTTTGATAAAGAGTTTCTCTACCTTGATTTTTCCTTCGTTTCCCCCACTACCCATTTCATTTCCCCCTTGATAGGCAAGTTTCATTTTAAATTTATTTCCCCACTTCTATATCCCCTCCTCTTCACATCTTAAAAACATGCTAGCACTACTTTGTTTGGGTTTTATCTATTCTCAGACCAAAACAATATGCTTGAGTGACTATGGATTATCTTCTTTATACCATTACTTTACTTTTCTAGAATTGCCTTGGTTTCATTTGCAAATTTTTTGTTATCATTCCCTTTTTGTAGATAATTACATTTATTTATATATTTTTGTGCTTATTTTTTTGGATAACTACACCCATTTTTATTTTCTAGTATTTTTTCCATTATTGATTAAGTAAGGATTGTTACTTCTCACTTACCAATGTTGTTTTCCCTTTCATATGCTTTTTCCATTGATGATTGAGTAAGGATTGTTACTGCTCACTCATCAATGTTTTTTACCATTTCTTTCCCATCTTTGTTTAAATAAGGATTGTTACTGATTTCACATTGATGTTTGAATTTTAGTTTACTTCTATCTTTAGTTTGACTTGGTTTGTTTGCCTTTCTTACTTAAGGTATACTTTTTTGAGTTTTTTGTTCATTTGATAACCTTGACCTTTCGGTTATCTGATTTATTCTAAAATTTTGCCTTGGTCATTTGGTCATAAATTATCATTTATCACCCTAAATTACCAAATTGCCAAGTATGTCATGCCTACATATTTTTTTATTATTTTGGCTTTCTTGCATTTATTTGTTTTTGTTTTTTAGTTTTGTATCCTTGGGTTTGTCCAAAGCAATCTCTACACCCTCCATGATCAAAACTATAAACACAATAGATAACCATCTAGTGATAAAGGTAAGTTAAGGTATGCATACATTAATTTTATTTCATTTAATTCAATTACTTTTACTTTTTTTATGCTTTAAAATACTATAATTTATTTAGCTTCAGCATTGTGTGTTGCTATGTTATTTTCTAAAAGCACCATCCCATGTTACACCTAAGTGACATATAATGAGTTTCGAGTGGGGCATGTGTATACACATAATATTTTTAAAATTTATCAATTACTAATGATTTATCTCTTGTAGGAACATGTTGAGTCTCAATCTCTTTGAGTGCATGCCTTAAAAGGTGCACCAAGAAAGGAGTGGGCAGACCATTGGTGTTTTACAAGATTGTTGTCCCCTATACCTCCACTTTAAATCAACACAAACCTCTCCTATACACTTTTCTAAGCTTTAACACCTTCTTTACACACTCCTTCAAGAAATTCATCATGTTAAACATCCCCTACCTAAGCCAAAAACTCTTTTTGACATTTTCCAGACAAAGTCAACTTGGGTTGACCTTGTATTTAAATATTATTAAACATCCCCTACCTATACACTTTCCTAAGCTTTAACACCTTCTTTACACACTCCTTCAATAAATTCATCATGTTAAACATCCCCTACCTAAGCCAAAAACTCTTTTTGACATTTTCCAAACAAAGTCAACTTGGGTTGACCTTATATTTACATATTATTATCATGTTATGGAATTAGGTCAGCCTTGATTGATCCAGTCCAAGACCTAACTTGATTTTATTAATTTAATGATACAAGGTTGATTGGGTTGACTCTATCAGCTAAACTTTTGAAAGGGTTTAGAGCTAAATCCAGCTATGTATACGCATTCTTTTCATCATTTCTTAGAGAGAAACAGAGTTAATCCTTCATATGCACTTATTTACACACTGCTCTTCTACCATTCTACTTGAAGAATCATTTCTTAGGGTTTACATTTGGAGAATAATCTTGTATTATGGAAATGTCTTGGATGTTTTGGCCTATCATAGTGATCTTTAAAAACCATAACAACCTCTTATGAAGCACCTTTGGCCAAGCGAGAGATTGAGTCTTGATGAGTTCCTCTTTAAGGTAAGTATCTCTAGCTCTTAATCTTTTATTTTAGTAGATAGAAGTAGAATAAGTAATGGATTTTGAATGTATTTATCTCTTCATGCATTAGGCTTTCCTCTACATTGACTTGAGTAAATATATTATATGCATGTTTACTTTTATGTTTATTACCCACATTTGTTCCACAAGCTTTGGTGTGCACTAGGTTAGATTTTAGTTTAATTTATATTTACTTTATGAGTAAGAAAACATAGGACCTAGCTAGGGTTTTTGCATGGTGTTGTTTGTCTAGAGGCTTTGTAACCCTCTTTAGTGACATTATTATGATAAGGGACCCCTTTGTTAGGTCTAGTTGATCCATCTTGGTCATGACCCCAATTATCTAAATGTACCAACAAGCAGCAGGGTAAATGTGATTTATCTTCTCTAAGCTACGATTGATTTTTAGAGTAGCTTTACTTTCCCTTGTATACAATCTGGTAAACCCAACATTAATCTAACCCTTGTAGGTTTTATTTTACACATTCATTTATTATCATCTATTATATATTTTTATTTCTATAATTTTGTATCAAACCTATGAATACAGTCTAATATTTGGTACGTAGTTTTAACACACAATCATTGCAATCGACTTTGAATTTATTTGTGTAAGTATTCTACAAAAACAAGTAAATAAATTGATTAGATCTACTCAGTTCTCTTTTTCAATCATAGGATTGTAAACTCAATCGACCCAGTCAACTCTATTAGCAGGTTATTTTTAGCATATAGGTTTTGTAGACTTCATTGACCTAGTTGATTAAATTAGCAAAATATAAAAATTAGAATTTGAGTAACATAGCATAAAAATAATAAATTCAACATCTTCAAAAAATATCGAGTTCATTATTACCTTCTTAGTCATTTCTATTTTTCATTTATAGTTCTGATTTTCATAGTTTACATTCTATAAAATTGTAACCTTACAGTAAACTAGGTTGACTAGATCAGCATAGTTCTATAGCTTGGTTTCCTATTTAGAAGACTCGATTGACCTATTTGATTATGTTCTTTTGGATCTTGATTCTTTAGACAACATTGACCATGTTGACTCTATTCTATAATGTTTGTATATAGTGTTGCCTGAACCAACTTTATACTCTTCAAAAATAAAGGAATTTACTTATTTGCTAGTAATTAATTCACTTCTCATTTTTGTTGCTTGCTTGCTTAGAGTAAAAAACATAAACTAAATAGGAGGTTTTTAATTTACAGATTTAGTCACACTATTTCTCTTTGGCATACACTTCTAAATCACTTAACACCAAAAACTATTAAATAATTTCTTCCCAAGGTCTACCTACTTGGAATTCATCACCAAGGGGAAGCTAACTTGGTTTTTTAGACAAGTATATATACGTGGTTGATGGTATATATTGGCAAATCACCCAACACCCCTATCACTATAGGATTGTGAAATGAGGGGGTAGGCTCTAATACCAAGTCAGTACTATCACCAATGTATATCTCTTTCAACCTAAACTACCTAAAACTATCCATAAATTACTTTTCTAGTTTCTTCTTACAGCCAACTCTCTATCACATTAATTTCTAAACTTATTATAACTTAAGACATTCAAGAATGACCACTTAGACAAATATTTACATTCTAGTTTTTTTGCTTACTCTTTATAAATTGTATTTTGTATTACAAAACATGTACTAGTTAATGTTGGTACAAGGTTTATGTTGTGTACTACAATTAGATCAAACACATTGATCTAATTTCTTGTGTGCTCAATTGAATTTGCTTAGTTATTATATTTCAAAAAAAAATGTTTATCTTCAAAACCTTGTTGACTCAGTCTCTTATAGGTTGCTTGTTTTATTTATCTTCAATATACAATTGGCCTATTTGGATGTGTCCTTTATATCATGTTTTATCTATCTTTAGTACATAGTCAACCTATTTAACTATGTGTTTTTTAGACTACCTCAATTTTACTATCTGCTAAACAAAGTCAAGCAGTTCAATGATGTCTTTTACATCCTATTTTGTTGACCTTTCCTACAAATTCTATCAACCCAGTTGATTCTGTACATCTTGGTCGATATTATTTTATATTTTGCTAAATTTGTTCCTATTTTTCAACTTTGCTTTCTAATCTCATATCCTTCCTTCAAGCATCATGAAATCCCTTCAAGCATCATGAAATCCCCTATCTTGATATTTTTAGACAATCTCAGTCCATTTAGACACTATATGGGATGTCCTTTTCTTCATGTCTTTGCTACTTGAGATGATCCTCACTCTTGGAACACCTTTGATCATCCCTCATATTTGGACTATAATATGGTCCAAATTACTCCAACTGATGAGATTGATGGATCAGATCCATTCTACACTTCTCAAGATAATTCTCTCTTTAAGGCACCTTATTACACTATGGAGATAATTGACACATGTCTAAAAAAACTCCATGAGAAACCTTCTCAACACCAATAACCTACTTCTTAGTAATCTACCTCCTAGAAACCTTCCCCCTAATACCAATTCAGGGAATGTTCTTCCTACCAATACTATTAATCCTTTCCCAATACCAATCCACCAATTGATACCACTCAAATTATTGCATAAATAGTGTAACAAATGAACATCATGAAAACATATAATACTTCTCAAATGATGCAAATGACATGGCTAATCAACCTCCTATTATTCTTCCCCAAAATGACCAAAATTTGATCCCTCCACCTCTTAAAAATGTCATGAGAAATATCATTTCCCAACCCATTATGCACAACAACATGCTTCAAAACATTCAAAATGAACCTTTAGCCCCCTTCATTATTTCTATTAATATTGATAATATATATCCAAATATTAAATATAATGGGACTAAATACCCTACATCTTTTCTCAAAGAATTTGCTAATCTTTATAAAGAGTGGATTCAAACCAATACTTTCACTACTACCAAACTTTTAGTTAGGAGTTTCATACATGACATATTATAATGGTATTGTTGTCACCAAATATTGCACCCTAGATTTGGTTGTTCAATCCTACATTAATATTTTGGCAACATTTGATTACCTTTAGGCCTATGGGTTGCTTATATCAGAGGTAAACCTCTAGGTTTAAGGGTTAGCTCCCTAGATTGATCCTTGAATGCTTATCACTTACAATAACTATTTGTTTGGATGAAAAGACATATAAGTGACATGAAAATAACCTATTATAATGAGGTGATACACCAAAAATACCTCCACTAGACTACCATACCATTACACTATGAAACATGACTCACAACACTAGTCTCAACATCCTAGAGTGCTCTAACATAAGTATTTCAAACATGGAGGTGACATACATTACACTACTCAAGGTGAGTGAAAAAAAGGTTATATTTCAAACACTAAGGCTAATTTTACACTTGAAGATATTCAAACACACTATCTATACTCCATGTGACTTTTTAGAGTGAGAACTACTTGCACCAAACATGAAAGGATAAAGAGAAGGTAAGGATAGATACTTATCACTAGAAACTTCACTATGCATCACTTCATACACTTAGACAATAAAGTCAATAACTCAAAACCAAATTGAAATTTTTATTTCAAATTTAAAGTACAATATCAAACCATTAGGGCTTCACCATACCAAGTGTGGAATTGATTACAAGAGCCAAAAAGGCTTACACTTATAGAACATGGAGAAGAGAGAGAAGAAGGGAAATATCAAGGGTCACAATGCCAAATGTCAATACATAAAAACTATTTACATTGTAAGATAATGGAGTGTATAATATAGTATTACAAGGTCTTCTTGTAGAAGCATCCAATTGGAGCATATAACTCCTCAAATCGGCATAGAGACCCTTCAGTTGCCTTTTTGAAACCACCTTCATCATGAAGCATCTCTTGACTGCTCTAAACTAAACTAGAGAGAATTGGTACATCTTCACTATCTTAATGGAGTTATAAACATTCCATGACAATCATTAGATGTATCACTAACTACTAGCCATCTTCTGGACACTTCTGCTCACCATCTGTAGTCATTCATTGGTCATCAAGGCCTCAATCTTCACATTTATCTTTTAAATGGCCTTTAAATTCTCAATCAAATCCATGTAAAAGGTGTTAATATGCATATATAGAGTATATTTTCCTTCCATTCCATCAATCATACCTTGAAAGGTCCCAAATTAGACTTCACATCTTCTCACTTGGTAGTCACTCTTCATTTTCACTATTTGTCAAAGATTCCCTGAAATTAATGACTTAGTAAAAGTGTTTCCATGTCTATCTGCTATTATAAATGGACATGGGTAGTTATAAAAAGTCCCAATTGACATCCCCAAATTATTTTCATTCTTCAAATCTCCTTTGTACCTAAATAACACACAAAAACATACAAGAAACCTTATTTTCACCCTATCCATACAAGTAGGGTTCAGACCAAATATGTGTTATGGATCATGAGAGATTCATCCATAATTTTAAAACCATTCTAGGACCAAAATATCCCATCTAGATGCATTTTCTTTCCCATCTTCTCCATTGGGTCCTAAACAAGGGTTTAGGAGAGTTTTAGCATGTTTGGACAATTAAAGATTGTTCATAAACTCTTGATGTCCAACCTCTAAACAAATTCAAAAAAGATCAATCATAGGACCCTAATAAAATACACATATGTCTTTGGGTCACCATGCTTGGTGTTTGTACAAATGTGAGCTCTTGAAGATAGCCTATCATGGTTTTAGGCCAAAAATGACCCCTCTGAGTGATCCCCTAAAATCCAATGGTTATAAATCATTATAAAATATCCCTTAAAGGTCATAAAATGCATTGTAGGGTTCATCTTTCCTTAGAAGTAAACTTAGACCCCTATACGGCTTAGGCCTATTCTAGGCATAATAGGCCTAACATGTGTTTCATGACATAAAACCTCCCATAAATGATTTATTGGGAATATGAGATCTTATCCTCTTTTTTTCATGATAAAATTAACTATATACAACATTTCACAATGCCTAAAGACTCTTTATGTCATCATTCTATCATCCACACATTCTTCTTACAACTTTGGACTATTTGGGAGTGCCCTCTATCTGAGATAAAATAGAGGGAATCTCCCTTATTTTCTTAGCTAAAGTTAAGTTATGAGAGGTTTTATTAATTAATTGAGTTTATCTATACAAAATTTCAAGGTTATATCATCTTTTTATGTCTTTTAACAATCTAAAAACCTATCACTAACTTATAGCATTGATGACTGTATGCAAGAATGTAGGGTTTGAATTGACTATAGGTTGAGTTTTAGTTTAACCTCAATGTTTCTTCCATATAATAATCTCATAAAATATGGAATCATCACTCTGATAGTGTATTATATAAGATCCATCCACCATGCATCTCTACTATCCTTTCATGTTATATCTCTCCACTTGCCTTGGCTAGTCTATTGACTAAATTGATTATAGGCTGCATTCACCTTAGAAAATGATGTTCCTATAGGTGTTTATACCTATTTGGGCATTGTGTTACATGAATTAGGCTCTTATTTAAGTCTTCAAGGTAAACTCAAAGTTGAACATATCCATATCATGCCTAGGCTATACCAACCTTCAAACTACCTATTCCTAAATATTGTCAATCTACAATCAGACTGTAGGTGGAATTTCGAGAGAAGAAGGGACCCCTGTAGGTGGTGATGTGCTCTTTGACATAGGATTCCATATTTTATAATCCTATTGAGGTAATTTAGGTCATTTTAAACCAAATTTAGCTCATTCTTATGCTTAGAGAACACAGTCTCACTCACCATAGTAAGTTGGTTGCTTTTAGTCATTTTAACACAGTACTCATTGAATGTTTTAGGTTAGAACCTACCTGATTTAGAAACCTTTCAAACATACTCATCTCTTGATAAAAAAACCAAATTTTCATGTTCAAAACATTGCTCTATGATTGGGCTACAAGGTGGGAAATACTAGACTTGTCCATTCCTCAAGACACTCTACTATGAGAAGATCAAATATATGGGCAAAACATGATTCTGAGAAACTAAAGTAAAGTGTCTCAGTTTTAGCATTTCAAATTTGTAAACAAGGCCTTAGGTCTATCTACTATGCAATGAATTTACCATTATTACCATGATATTTCTTATTTCTCTTAGACCTTAATGAAGGTCTCAGGTGAGTTTCAAGTATCTCCATTTCAACATTGTTCTACTTTCTTAGAATTGCACTCGAATCCCTGTTAGAAACCTGTAGGTGTCATATGTAATATAGGACTATGTACATTAAATAATTGGTTGTCACAACCAATCTTAAACCCTTTTAGATAGATCAAATTCATTTTTTCCACTTTGAGGATCTTATTTTCACCTTGAAATCCTCCTACCCCATGAACATGATTGCTCAGGCTTGGTTCCATCTGATTATTGGTGACAATCATAGATTTTACTGACTATGTGTATGTGTATGTATTGATCTCTTTACTCCACTTAAAATAATCCTTAGACCACATATTTAAAATAAAAACTAGTTACCATGCAATATGAGAGTGGAAACAACATTCCATCTTTGTTCTGAAGCCACTACAGGAAGGTAAGCTTTGCAAGAGTGAAAACATTGTCTACAAACTATCAATGAAGTCTTCCTAGCAAATTGAGATAGTTCATGACAATTCTTTGACCTCCACATGTGAAACCAAACTAAGAAACTTGTGATAATAATTTTCATTCCCTTATAGAACCTTTCCATAACTTTAGTTTCACATAACAATCCAAATAGATGAGAAAATTGAAGACCACATGGATGTGCAAGAAAAAAAGAAGAGTTAACACTCTTATCAATGTTTCATAGATCATGGTGCACCAAACCTTCAACTATTACCATGAATTTTTAGTAGATAAAGAGTGTTATAATTTAACAAAGGCACTTGATCCAACTCACCTCCTCCTGTCATACCATGTAAAGACCAATTGACCATTTTTGCTTCTAAAGGAGAGTGATGGAAAGATAGAATGGTTTTTTGCCATTTTTAAGCTTGTCAAAGCTGCCCAAGCATGGAACTAAGTTGAGGGGACCTAAATATTCACTTTATAAGTCTTCCCATGTGTCAAATCTACTGTACAAATTGTACAACAACTAAAAACTACCTCTTTGCAACTATTTTCTTGTTTTCAATGTGGAACCCTATAAATTTTTAATTATGAAATAGTCTCTTTGACATCTATTGACATGGTGGACATTGAATATGCCTTTGGAACACTTTTCCTTTATGTTAAACCCATAAAAGTTTAGTTAATAACTCAAAAGTGACACCTAGAGGATAAAAGACCAACTATACAACTATGAAAAAGATAAATCCTATTATAAATGACCTCATTAAGACCATGAGACACATTTTACACCCTAGGTGACCCCTATATCAAGTTTAACTATATAGGGGATTGACCTAATTTGACTTGTGGTCAAATTAGTCAATATTTTGGTAATTCCTAGGAGTGGAAAGCCAAATATGCCAAATACCAGTAGCCTACTTGATGTAGATACCTATAACAAACTTGTCTAATTATATATGTAAATGTATTTATTTACCTCTGCATGTACCTAGCTTTGATCTCCTCACTTGTCTTGTTTTTCCTTACACATTTGGTTTCAAGACTCATTATCTTTTCCTTATTTTACCCATTGAAGATACCTCAACCCTAATGAACACTCGCTTATTAACATTTAATGTACTTTAATGAACTTGTTTTATCTTTTTCAAAGGTTCATAAGCAATCAGTCACTTGCTTCAATCAATCATCTCTACCTAATACTTTAATATAGGTTCATAGGCACATTAGCTTATTATTTATACAAATAATCATGGCTCTATTAAAGTTTCTTATATCAATGCCCTATTCATTCAAGTCCTTCGTATACTCTTTTGTTAGGATCTAGACTCTTGAAGAGCACAATTGATTACCTTTGTATGAGCAACTAAACACGGAATTAAACCAGAAGTAATATGTAACTAGAATTCATAAATAGCACAGAATATGAGAGACAATACAATCTTGTATTAACACTCTTCTAAAAGGAAATACAATGAAGAAATCACACTCTTCCCACAAATCTTGGGAGTACAGTAATTCTCCCTCAAGAGTTCTCTCTCTCTCAATCAATTATAACCAACAATCAACTCAATAATCAAGTTGTTGTTTCCACCAATAAGTGACAATCAACTCAACTGTTGTTGCCTACTTCCAGTCCACCAAGTACTCAAAGTACTCCAAGTAGATCTCCCTAATCTTGCTCACCTGTAGATCTAACTGATCTTACTTACCATGTAGATCTCCCTAATCTTACTACCTGTAGATCAACTGATCTTACACTCAAAAGTGTTAGGTTGTGGAGCTAAAATCTTCACTGATGTAGACATGGAGGAGGACTTCCCAGTGTTACAGCAATCGACATCGGTAGGCGCAACCAACGTTGGTCATATCTAGTGTACAGAGCAACCAGCATCGATCAAATATCAGCCGACATTAGTCATCTCTAGACAGATAGGGACTAACGTCGGTCGCCTGTGTAGTTCCAGAACTGCTTGTTGACGAATAGTTAGTTAACGAACCGGTTGTTTGCATGTAAAAAGGCTAATTTTAGTCTTGAGCTATAGATCTAATTATTGTAATTGGATGTCTAATTATTGTTTGTATGAGATCTATATAATAGACTCATGGTTGTATTGTAAAGCGTGCTAGTTGAGTAAGAGCAAGGTTAGCTCCTTCAGAGTGAAGAGAGCAAGGTGTGTTCCTCCTAGTGCCATAGTGCCAAGTGTGTATGATCAGGTAGATCTATAGGTTGTTGCAAGATTAGGTAAAAGATCCACAGGGTGCTGGTATGGTAGAATCATAAGGACTTGGTGAGGCAAGGAGAAGGGTTCTATCTGAGTAAGTAAGGTCAGTTGATCTGATACCACTTGTTAGGAATCTAAAACAACAAACATGCTCTGATTCCACTTGTTAGTATTAGGAAGCACAATTGATTACCAAGCAACTAAATTTGGAATTAATCAGAATACACAAGTAACTAGAATTCAGAAATAACATAGAATATGAGAGATAATACCCAATTGTATTAATACTCTTCCAAAAAGAAATTACAATGAAGAGACACCACACTCTTCCACACCTTCCAGGCTTCCCACACCAAGTGTACAGTAATTCACTTTCAAGAGCTCACTCTCTCAATTACAGTCCCAACACACAACTCAAACATAGAGTTGTTGTTCACCTCCAACTAGTCAGTAACACTACTACCAGTACCACCAGTCAGTATCACTACTATCAATACACAAGTGCTCTATGCACTCCAAATTTGAGTACACACCATACTCCAAGTACACAATGTACTCCAAGTAGATCTCACCTAATCTTGCTCTTTGATGTGTTGTTGTCACCTTTGATCTTGCTACCCCATAGATATATCTTTGACCTTGCACACACACACCCCTGAAAATCAACTGATCTTACTTACCCATGTAGATCTCCTCCCTGATCTTGCAATAACCTACAAATAAAACCTGATCTTACATACTTGGAAGAACCCCTGTGATTCCACCAATGAAAGAACTCTTCTGGTTCTACGCTTTACAATACAGCCCATGAGTCTATTATATAGATCCCATGCATACAATAATTAGACAAGTGGCTCAAGACTAAAATTAGTCTTTAACATGCAAACAATTAGTTCGTTAACTAACTGTTCATCAACAAGCAGTTCTAGAATCGCACAGGCGATCAACATCAGTCCCTGTTCATCTGGAGGTGACCGACGTCGGTCGAATCCTGATCGATGTTAGTTTCTTTTTGTCGACCTCTGACTGACATCAGTGGCCTACCAACGTCAGCAACTGTGACACTCAGCAATCTCCTCCATGTTTGCATCTAGGTGAAGATTTTAGCTCCATAACCTAACAATCTCCCACTTGGAGATAAACAGTTGCATCTGTACCTATACCAGTACATTATCTAATCTGTATCTTGGCTTGTATCCCTCTTCAAGATCAATCTTGAAGACCAACCACCACACACCCTGTGGTGCTACGCCTGTGTCTAAATTTCTCCATTCTCAGCTTACTTTCTTCTGCCATTACTATACTCCCACTCAATCAAAAACCCCTGAGAGTGACCTGTAATCAAACACAAACCTGCTCCCTATAACTTTAGCTCTGATACCACTTGATAGGAATCTAGAACAACAAACATGCTCTGATTCCACTGTTAGGATTTAAGAAGCATAATTGATTACCATGTACAAGCAACTTAACATGCGGAATTAAACAAGAAGTAACAAGTAACTAGAAATCAAAAATAACATAGAATATGAGAGGCAACACACAATTGTATTCAAATCATTCCAGAAGGAAATTACAACAAAGAGATCACACTCTTTCATCCACTTCATGGGCATACCAATAATCTTCCCTCAAGAGTTATCTTCTCTCAATATAGGTCACAACAAATAGCTAACACAGAGCTATTGTTCACCTCAACCAGTCAATACAATACTGCCAGTACAACCGAGTACGAACCATACTCCAAGTAGATCTCACCTGATCTTGCTCCTTGATGTGTTACTGTCACCTTTGATCTTGCTACCCCACAGATCTATCTTTGACCTCGCACACACACACCCTTGCAAATCAACTGATCTTACTTACCCATGTAGATCTCCTCCCTGATCTTGCAACAACCTACAGATCAAACCTGATCTTACATACCTGAAAGAACCCCTGTGATTCCACCAATGGAAGAACTCTTCTGGTTTTATGCTTTACAATATAGCTCATGAGTCTATTATATAGATCCCATGCATACAATAATTAGACAAGCAGATCAAGACTAAAATTAGTCTTTAACATGAAAATAACTAGTTTGTTAACTAACTGTTCATCAACAAGCAGTTCTGAAACCACAGAGGCGACCGATGTCGGTCCCTATTCATTTGGAGGTGATCGATGTCGGCCAACTCCTGACTGATGTCAGTTGCTTTTTATTGACCTATGACAGATGTCAGTTGGCCTGCCAACATCAGCAACTGTGACACTTAGCAACCTCCTCCATGTTTGCATCTAGGTGAAGCTTTTAGCTCCACAACCTAACAAGAAGGATCTCTTCCTTGTCCTTGACAAGTCCTTTTGATCCTTGATTATAATATAGCCCCATGGGTCTCTTAAATAGATCCCAAACCAAACAATAATTATACTTCCCAATTACATTAATTAGAAACATAAACTCAAGACTAAAATTAGTCTTTACATGCAAACTAACTATCTGTCTAAAATTAGACCAATTTTAGAATGCACAGACGACTGACATCAGTCGCTGTCTCTCTGGAGATGACCAACGTCGGCCGATTCTTGACCGATGTCGGTAGCTTCTAGTCTACTCCTGACCAACATCAATTGGCCTGATCGATGTCAGTTACTGTGACACTCAGCAACCTCCTCCATTTGCATAATAGTGAAGCTTTTAGCTCCACAACCTAACAATCTCCCACTTGGAGATAAATAACTGCACCTATACCTGTACATGTACATCCTCTAATTTTGTTTCTAGCTTATATTCCTCTTCAAATTCAATCTTGAAGACCAACAGAAGTTGAATAAAGATTCAACTTCTCATTTGTTCTCGGCTTTGTTAACATTTCTATAGGGTTCTTATCCTTGCTAGCCACTGTGACTGCAATAACCTTTTGCATCTCTGAAATCTAGCTAACCGCCATACCACCAATAGTGAACACATATCCTATGGTGCTTCTCCTATCATCCAAGTCACCTGCCATATCCGAATCTACATACCCATGTAAAGAAGTGCTTGACCCTACATAGCATAACTACCTACTGCTAGTCCCTCTCAGATATTTGAGAATCCACTGAACTACTTTCCAGTGCTCCTTCTTTGGATTGGCCATAAACTTGCTAACAACTCCCACTGCTTGGGCAATATCAAGTCTAGTACTCATGTACTCAACCTCATCATGTGATTTAGGACACTGTTCTGTGAATTGTCCAACCATAGGTGTGTTAATCAGTTTTGCATCCTACATATTGAACCTCTCCACTACCTTATTCACATAATTCTCTTGAGACAAAATCAACCTGTGATTTTCCTTGTCTCTAGAAATAGTCATGCCAAGGATTTTTGCTCCTCCTAAATCCTTCCTAGCACATGTCTGAGCTACTTTTACCTTTAGCTTAGCAAATCCCTGCATGTGTGACCCTGCAACAAGCATATACACTACATACAATAATAAGATAATGTAGCTAATATTATCCAACCTGGTAAAATAAACACAATAGTCACATTGATATTGACTAAAGCTATGCTTTGTCATACACCTGTCAAACCTATACCACTGTCTTAGAGCTTGCTCAAGACTATATAACCTAGCCTTTTGTCTCACCTGTCCATTCTCTCCTTTCTTTAACCTGTGAATCCATTCGTATTTAAGTGCTTTCATTATGGCTGGCAACTCTACCAAATCTCCCATTTGGTTCTCTTCCAAGGAATCAATTTCCTCATTCATGCCATGCTCCCATTGTTTCTTGGATTCTACCTGCATTGTCTCTTCAAAACTTCTTGGTTTTCCACCATCAGTGAGTAACAAGTAGTATAAAGAAGGGGAATAAAGAATTTGAGGCTTACTTACCCTTTCAGTCCTCCTCATGGGCGTTTGAGACTCCTTGGCAGCTTGTTGTCTGCCCAAAATCCATTTTAATAGTGATCAATCTCGGTCACCTCTAGCCGACCTCGATCTACACCTGACTGATGTCGATTCTTCCTGATCACCAACATCAGTTCCCTAACTGACATCGGTGTCAACCTACCTGACATCACCGACTTTGGTCTGCACATGACTGACATCGGTTCCTTCCTGTTTGACATCAGTTCTCACCTAACCGATGTCGGTAACTGTGTTTTCTTGTGAGTGATGATTTTTACTCGTGAGCTCATTTTGGATCATAACCTTGTCCAAATCAACACTACCCTACTCAAAATTATTCCACCTCTTGAGTTGATCTCTGTCCATCATCTTCTCCTTGAAAACCAAGGCTTTCTAGTTTTTAACTTTGCCAAAAATATCAGATTTCCTCTTTATGCAATAGACTCAATCCTTTCTTGTAGCATAACACTGTGATCTCCAATAGAAGCTCCCTTCTTTGTTGACCCAGTTTCAAGAAACCTCACTTTCTTCTATTGCTTATAGAAATCTCAATCTATGCTTTTCAAATCTAAAAGCTTACCATTTGACTTAAGAACATCCATTCCCTTCTCACTCATGTGACCAAGCCTACAAAGCCACATCTTTGCATTTACATCTGAAGTAGATAAACCAAAAGGAGAATCAGTAATACAAGTAGATAGATAAAAAGTACCTACTTTCTTACCACATGCTAATTCAAGTGCACCCTTGGAAACTTTCCAAGATTCCACTGTGAGATTTATTATGCAACCCTCATCACCCAACTTTCCTACAAAAATTAGACTCCTCTTCAGGACTGGGACATGCATGACATCCTCCAACACCCATGTGTTGCCCGTCTAGAATTTCAGCCACACTTCCCCTTTGCCAACAATTTTACAAGGCTCACCAACCCCTAAATAAATCTTTCCAAAGTCTCCAGGGACATAATCATGGAAAAATACTCTATTTGGGGTTGCATGGAAAGAGGCAATAGAATCTAAAACCCAAGATTCTATTTTATCCAAGGAACATATAAGAGCACTCTGTGCAATAATACTTACATCATTTGCTTCTTTATTTCCTTCATGCTGATCTTCTACCAACCAACAATCTTGCTTTACCTACCCTTTCTTTTCACAATTCCATAATTGATTATTCTTGCCATTGAATTTTTCTATTCTTAGCTTACTTTCTTCTGCCATTGCTTTACTACCACTCAATCAGAAACCCTTGAGAGTGACCTGTAATCAACAAACACTAACATGATCTAATACCACCTGTTAGTGAACCAAGCTCTGATACCACTTGTCAGGATCTAGAACACACAGCTCTGATACTAGTTGTCAGGAATCTAGAACACAAAGCTCTGATACCAATTGTTAGGATCTAGACTCCTGAAGAGCACAATTGATTACCTTTGTATAAGCAACTAAACACAGAATTAAACTAGAAGTAATATGTAACTAGAATTCTGAAATAGCACAGAATATGAGAGACAATACAATCTTGTATTAACACTCTTTCAGAAGAAAATACAATGAAGAAATCACACTCTTCCCACACCTCTTGGGCATACAGTAATTCTCCCTCAAGAGTTCTCTCTCTCTCTCAATCAATTACAACCAACAATCAACTCAATAACCAAGTTGTTGTTTCCACCAGTAAGTGACAATCAACTCAACCATTGTTGCCTACTTCTAGTCCACCAAGTACTCAAAGTACTCCAAGTAGATCTCCCTGATCTTGCTTACCTACAAATTTAACTGATCTTACTTACCATGTAGATCTCCTTGATCTTGCTACCTACAGATCAATTGATCTTACACTCGGAAGGATCTCTTCCTTGTCCTTGACAAGTCCTTTTGATCCTTGATTACAATACAGCCCCATGGGTCTCTCAAATAGATCCCAAACCAAACAATAATTACACTTCCCAATTACAATAATTAGAAACACAGACTCAAGACTAAAATTAGTCTTTACATGCAAACTGACTATCCGTCTAAAATTAGACCAGTTTTGGAATGCACAGACGACTGACGTCAATCGCTGTCTGTCTGGAGATGACCAACGTCAGCTGATTCCTAATCGATGTCCGCAGCTTTTGATCTACTCCTGACTGACGTTGGTTACCGTGACACTCAGTAACCTCCTCCATTTGCATAACAATGAATCTTTTAGCTTCACAACCTAACATCTTTATCATCTCTCATAACCTCCAAATACATCTACTTATCATTCTTTGTTTCCTTCTATGTGACAAGGTCCTCTAATAACCTTTTTTTAGGCTTATTTATATTATATGAACAATTACCATCTCAACTTATGAAACTAAAACCCTTTTAAGGTACCCTCTATGTTATTTTATCTCTCTATGAAATTTTATGATTTAACTCCACTCTTACATCTCTTTTCTCATTCCCTTTTAGGCTCTAATTAAGTCTAATAGGTCTCTTAAACCCGTGCCTTGCACACAGACCTAAAAAAATCATACACATAGGTCCATAAAGACTTTGAATCCCTAAAATATCTTAGATTAATTACAACCCTAGGTAATGACCAAGTTTCATGAAATTTTTATGGTTGGAACTCTAGCAAACTAATTTTGAATTTGAAAACCCTAGTCACAAGGTTTACTCAGACTTTGCAGACCTAAGAACCAATTTCTTAAATTTTTATGAAGGAACAAGGGTTTCAAAGGTATGTAAATGTGTATTAGGCTCTATTATAACCCTATAATATTGTTCCAATCATTTAATGTTCTTCTTTACATGTCTACAACACCTTTTCAACAAGCTTTGTATATTGACTGTGTGTAAACTTAGAATAACATAGGGTTTTGGATTAATACTACAAACCATATGTGACTAATACAAATGTAAATGGATAGGAAACTTCTTAAACATTCCAAACAAGGCATAACTAAATATTTTTGTTTCTTTCATTAAATCTTCCAAACAGCTCTTTTCCATATCCTAAATACATTCCTTCACATTCAACATGGTGAACAGGGGAATCTTGAGTCTGCAACATTGTTTCTTTACCAAAAGGATTTAAAAAGCATTAAAAAATGCTTAAGAAAATTAAGTAAATATTTAAAAAACTCACCAATGATAATATAAATCTTAGAATCAAATATTTATACAATATTTCTTCTTTGAGCAATTTAAAACATAGTCACACTCTATTGTTTACATACATGAAATAGGGACCCCAATCCACTTCTTGCCAAAAATGAGGAATTCCATTCATTATATTATTATATCTTGGACTTATCCCATTTTAATTCCTCCCCATAATTTATATTCAATAAATAATTTATAATTTATTTATATTCTATAACTATTCTAACTGAATTTGAACCTCTTCAACGGTCACTAGTAGCCAAGTTTGGACCTTGGAACACATGTAAAGGTTGATATTACATAAAAGTAAGTATTATGACTCATGTATAGATAAATGGTGTATTTAATAAGTCATATCAACCTTTATACACTTGAGGTTTTCTTAAAATTACTCTACCACACGTAAATTGGATAAAACCATTCAAAAATTCAAACTAACTAGTTTTAGTGGGAAAATGTCAATTTGAATTTTTAAACTTCCTAAACACACCTAGTCACTTGTAAAAGGTTCTCAAGTGTGTCATAAGAATATCAAAACCCTTTAAATACCGAAAACATTATATATGACTCTTAAACACTTAATCAAGCCAAAATTTATACAAATAATCATGGCAATTCATTCTTTGGAGGATACACCTGCATCATACTACCGAGAAGTAGAAGAAACTTTCCTCTAAAAGATATAACTAGTCTAGATTTAATGTTCCCTATAGTATTCTTATTTTCAACTTCATGTCTTTCTAGATCCCAAGGCCTATTTAAATCATGTATACCTTCTTGATGCTTGGTTGAAGTTACGATGGCTCCTCCTTTGATGATCTCTCTCTTGCCATGGATCTCTAAACTGATCAGCTTCAGCATCTTATTATTCTCCTAAAATAAACCTACACATTAAACACACAAGTTAAACATAACCAAATCCTTATTATATTATATGAAGTCAGTCTCTTAAACTTGCATGCTTGTCCTTTCTATGCTTGGATATGTTACCTATTGGTCTTCTATTGTTGGTTCCATCTACTCTCCTACAATACTCTCAACTTCATCATTCCTCTCTTGCTATTATCCATTCTATATCTGATCAACCACTTCACTACCCACTACATATTCTCTCAACATGCTAACTTTCTTAACAAAGTCTTCTAGATACTCCTTACTCTTGATCAATTACAAGTGACAAGATAAGTCTGTAAACATCTCCTCTAATGGTTCATTTCAATACAACTGATCATGTTGGGCTCACTATAAAAATTCCTTGTTGTTTGCATTCAAAACCTCTGAATGCTTGTTATCTATTGCACCTTCTTCTCCCATTTCCTTCAAAACTTATACTAAATGGTTTTCACCTTGGCTCTTACTTTCAACTTTCATGTTCTTGTCCTCAATGCCACCACTACTTTCTTGTGTTTTTTTTATTATTATTTTAGGTTTCCTTACTAACAACTTCTCCATATGTCTTCTTCTATTCTCTAACATTTTCTTAAGAGGCCATCTCACTTTCCTCTTGATGTGTACAAGGAATCTTGGTATCATCTCTTCCAAGACTTTCTCTAGCCTTACCAACACCATCTTCATCTCAGTAATCTCATTTTCTCTCTCTAATTATATTTTCCTCACTTCCATCTTCTTTTGGCATTCCTCACTCTTCAATCCCTTCATCTTTCTTTCACTCTTTTCTCTCTTCACACTCTCTCTAGGTCTCACCTTGACCTATCTCTTCTTATTGACAAGATTACTTGCCTTCTTGACCTCACCTGGGTCTCTCTCACTTAACTCTCTCTCTTTTAGAGTCTCTCTCTTTCTTGTCCTCACTTGGGACTCATATCTCTATCTTTATCTCTTTTTGAGCTTTCTTCTTTCTTGGAGCTTTCACTAGCTCTCCTCTCTCTCTCTGAGCTTTTGGGCTTAATGGCTTTAGCCACATTACTCTTATATCTCATATATTTTTGCCTCTCTTTCATATGCATAAAATCTTAATTATTGATTTAATAACAATATTAATGCAACCTTCATTACCTACTCAACATAATATTCATTCAAAATAACATAGCATTTTCAAAACACATAACATATAGGAAATAGGGACCATAGCCCCCTTCTTGCCAAAAATGAGGCATTCCATTCCTTATATTCTTAGATATTAGACCTCTCCCATTAAAATTCCTCCCCATAACTAGTCTTTAACAAATCATTTACAATTTATTTATATTTGATAACTATTCTAACTGAATTTGAACCTCTCCAACGGTCACTAGTAACCAAGTTTGAACATTGAAACACATGTAAAGGTTGATATTTTGTACAAGTATTATGACTCATGTATAGACACATGGTGTCTTAAATAATTCATATCAACCCTTAGACACTTGATATTTTCTTCAAATTACTCTACCGCACCTAAATTGGATAAAACCATTCAAAAATTCAAACTAACTAATTTTGGTAGGAAAATGCCAATTTGAATTACTAGACTTCCTAAGCAATCCTAGTCACTTGGAAAAGGTTATCAAGTGTGTCCTAAGACTACCAAAACCCTTGAAACACCCAAAACAATTTATATGAATCTTAAACACTTAATCAATCTAAAATTTTTACAAATAATCATGGTAATTCATTCATTGGAGGATGCTCATCCATCACTACTCCTATTCATTGGGCTATGGAGTCACCTATGCATTATATGGATATTGATTTACCTTTGAAAACATACCAAAAAACATAAAAACAAACACACAAGACAACACCTATACAAACATACACTTGTGTTCTCCAGAACACTTAGGGAAAACACACACAATAGAAGCAAAGCACACCTATTCTAATATGTACAAAACCTCAATCAATTGAGGTGATGGACAATCACCATGCTTTAAACAAGATCAAATATAGTACCTCTTGTATAATTGTTTCTCCAAGGAAGTAATCCATCATGTGAATCATGTTTATCAATAAACACTTGCTTGTGTAAGTAATCAGATGATTTACCATCTTCAGTTCTTCTTCTGTCTACAAGTATGTTGCTTGGGGATTTCAAGGACACTCCATCTTGCCCTTCAAGAGACTTTTTTGGGTTTGAAACTTGTTTCATATTTTTCATATCCAATTGACACCTCTCAAACTACACTTTTGGGTTCATCAAATATTGTCTTAACTTCACTTTCTTCACTGTGATAATGCACCTGATGTATATGACCATCAAGTTTGTCTTCCCTCTATTCCATTAGGACTGAAAGTGATTTATCCTCAGCTTGAGGTGTTGACTTCTCCTCAAATGTACACTTTTTTTCCTTGTGTTTATTAGAGTCCTCTATGTATGTAACCTATTTGATAGTATCTAGACAATCAACCTTATGCTTAACAAGACATTCTCCTTAATTCTTATTAGGCTCATCAATAAAATTGCTATCAGATTCACTCTTCTTAGGAAGTGGAGTTGGTTTTCTCAACTATTCAAACTCTTAACTTATGGCATAAAACCTTTTCCATATGTCATCTTCTTCTTCATGACTATCACCTTAAAGGACTCCTCCATCATGTGTAGGTAGAATGGAATTGTCCCTCTCTCTATCTTGCTCTACCATGCTTTGAAGAACATCATCATGCAAATGGATAAGGTAATAACCCTCAACACCTTTTAGAAAAGAACTATTAATGCATACCTCAGAATGTTCATATCCTCCCTCATGGATGATGTATGTGGCAATATCAATTTTACTCAAATTAAGTGTATGGATCATGTCCATAAGTGTTTGCACCATACTCATCTAGGAAAAGGTCAAATATTCCCTCAAGCTTAGAAGATGTTCCATCATCCACAACATAGTCTTCTTAATCATTGATTGTGCAATTGAGATTAGATCTTGATTTTATATAGGGCTCAATATGAAATTTTAGATAGTGGTTGAGTTATAATAGTTACCTTTGCTCCATACCTTGCCTTGAAGGCCAATAAATACTAATCAGATGAGAGGTAGCCTCCTATCTTGGTTGTGAAATCCCTTGAGAGGTAGATAGCAAATTGAGCAGGCAAGTCAACCACTAATATGTCTTGAAAGATAGGAAAGCTAGGACAATCATGCAAGAAAACCTTCAATCTTTTGACAAGTCCCAATAACTTAGCTAGTATACCATCAAGTTAAAGTACTCCCTTACTATATGGTTCATATTTCAATCCTAACTTATCTGTTAAAAGTTTAGGCATAACTGAGGTGCTAGCTCCACTATCAATAATGTAGTTATAAACAATCTTGTCTCCAATAATGAGAGTAAGGTATAAGGGTGGAGTATTTTAATATTTATAATAGGGTTCCACAATGTGTGTGGGAGCATTGGTGAGGGAAACTTTAACATAAATTGACGATTTAGGGTTAACACAAATTTCAAACAGTTGCTCTTGAAGGATCTTTTTTTGACCAGGCAAGTGAAGCATTTCCCAAAGAAATATAGATGCCTTAGCACTCTTCAAAGAATCCACAATATTAAAAATAGGATCACTCACCTTCTATTGTATCCTTGAATGCAAGGGAGTGTTTAGAGCTTTATATATTGCAGCACTTTGATTCCACCTTTCAACATTTTTATTTGAAGTAGGTGCAAAAATTGTAGGGACTAGTATACTTGTAGTTACACCTTGTTGCCTTGTAGGAGGGTTATTTGAACTTGTATTAACATCATGAGCATCTCCCAAGGCCTTCCTATTTTCTCTAGTATTTTCTACAACTAAATAATTCTAATTGAGGACATAAGCATCTTCAACTATAAAGTTAGTCAAACTCACTCCTTGAGGCTACCACCTTTCATTTGCTTGCATGAGGTTTTCATCTTTTGGTGACAACTAAGGAGTGACCCCTACTTAATAAATAAGAGCTTGCTCTCCACCTTGATTTGCATCCATGAACTATCCTTGTTTCCATTCCTCTCATTGCACCAAGTTGTTATGAATTGGTACCATGGCTCTTGTGTTGGAGGTGGAAGTTGGGTTATATGCATTAGCTAGCCTATTGAAGTTAGGTTTTCCTTGCCCTCTACCTTGACCATATTTCTTAGGTGGGAACCTATTGAAGTTAGGATTTCCTTATTGAGGATAAGGGTGGGGATTCTGGTTAACACCATAATACAGATTGAGTTTCCTAATCTTAGCTTCTAAGGCTTGGATCCCTGAATCTAAATCAATAGTATCTTCTACCTTCTTAGGAGCAAATCTAGACTTAGTATTGGCATTTGAATTTGAGAAACACTTAGACAATTAACAGACATGTTTGGAAGTAGAGGCATGGAGAGTTTTGGAGGCAACTTTCTAGCTTGTATTAGGCAATTCTCATCTCTAATGGCAAGGTCATATGCTTCAGGTAAGGTGTAACCACCCACAGACTAAGATATTATGGCTATGTTAGTACCAATAGCCCTTAAATATGTAAGAAACACAAAGCTTGTAGGTGGTCTCATGGGAGGATCGAACCTATGCCAAGTTCCTTGGAATATCTCATTAAAATCATGCATAGTCTCCTTGGGAACTCTTTGAATCACATCGAGTTGATGAATAAGTGATGTGTGTGTTGTTCCCAAAATCCATCACTTGTTTTTGTGGACAACATGTCGACCATTTTGGTCCTGCAAGCGAAAATGGTCTCTTTCTTTTTCAAAATGTTCTAAGCAATCAATTTATTCAATTATACAAGCCTTTTCAGCTAAGGAAGTCGTAGGTTCAAAAGGTGGGCTTTCACAAGGAAAAATCTTAAAACACTTAAGGCATTTCCTAAAATATTGTAAGGATGGTTCAACAATGAGGTTCAAATCAAAAAGTTTCAACGGTGGGGTCAATGAGTTGGAATGAACCATTGAACTGTTGAACTATTGAACCATTGAACTCTGAAAGGTTCAAAGGTTTAATGAGTTCAAAGCTTTAATGCATTCAAAGAGTTCAAATTTAAAAGTTCAAAGTTCAAGCGGAAGGTTCAAGCGAATGGTTCAAACAAAAGATTCTAGAAAAAGGTTCAACCAAATGGTTCAACTGAATGGTTTAAACAATTGGTTCAATGATACTTGGAACTCATAAAGAAGACTAAGTGAATGTGGCTCTTTACAAAACATTGAACCACCAAACCGTTGAACTTTGAACCGTTGAACCATTAAACTGGTGAACTCCAAAAGGTTCAAAAGTTTAAGGTTTAAAGTGGTTCAAAGCAACCAATAATGTCCCCATAGACATCAAATTCAGCATAATAAAATAATTGTTAATTTTCAAATAGCACAAACCTGAGAACAAACTCAGTGACTAGGCAAGGAAGGAGCTGAAGGAGCCAGCAAAAAGTGAGAAGATAGCCTTGAGAGCTTAGATTACCAGAAAGAGACAAAATATAGCAAGGAAAGAGAGAAAGTTATAGAGAATCTAGAAATATCTGCAAGAGAGTTATTTCAGTAGGTGGAGCAGTCCACCAGGTGGGCCTCAGAGAGCATAAGCATTCAATGGCACAGCCTATTTTTCTTCATTAACTAAAGGCAAATGGACAGCCATGTAAGTATCATAAAGAAGACCAGGCAACCCATACTTTGGAGGAGACAGTTGAGATGATTTAGAATGCTAAAGTTAAGGCTGATAACCTGTTTCAGCATGGCCCCTCCATAGAACTTTCTCTTTCTAATGCATTTAATGTAGCATGGTCCATTTTGTGAAAATAAGCACCAAAGTCTTTTTTTGGAGGCTATATATTGTAATCTCTCAGTTTGTAGAAAGGGGATCTCTCAGTTATTAGAAGCAAAACTCTACCCAAATTGAAAGGCATTTTTGAGACTTTGAGCTTAAATTGTTAATCATATTTTATCAAGTGAATGAGAAAGCAAGTGACCTTTCAGACTTTGTGTTGAAATAGCTTGTGTTATATAAGAAATTATTCTTATGTCTTTTTCCTAAATACAGTCTTATCCATTTAATCAAATAAGCAGAATAAGTGAAAATAATCTGGAAGATGTCCTGAAGTCAACTGTGGGAGACTTTATGTTGTTATAATTGTCTTTAGTCTATGTGTTTTATGTTTTAGGATATTGGAGAGACTTTGAGCTCCCCTTATCCTTCATAATTTTTTACTCTGTTGTAGTTTTAGGTGGAGACTTTGGGTTGCACTTAATCCTACCATGTTACTTTGTCCTAAATTAGTAGGAGAAGCAATGAAATACTTTGTGCTTTCATGGGTTTCTTGTGGATCTAGTTACTACCCAAGAATTTTTCCTGCTATTTGTTGAACATCATTTCTAAAAGTAGAGAAATGCCTTTAGTAATTACACAAGAATTTTCCTTTATTTTGTGAACATTATCTCTGAAAAAAAGAGAAGGATGGTATGATTTCACCCTTGAGTCTATTTTCAGTTTATATTAGTATATTATAGTTTATAAGGAACCTCCCCTTGCTGAGAGGAGAGATTTATCTCATTATGGTATGGTAGACATACCCATTTTTTTGTATAAATACCATTGTGTTGTGGTTGATATACCCACTTTTTCGTTAGTTAGTTGATGAAAAAATATTCACCCAAAAGTTTTTGGTGACTCTGCTAAGGAAGAACGTGTAATTTGAAGCCTCAAGCTTCCAATTAAAATAGTTTCAGTTCTTTTCTATTTCCATTTCACACTCTGGCTGATCCACCATACACATGAAGCCAGAGAGCTTAAGGTATTGTTGACTCTATATTCAAGTTGGTGTAGCAGAATAATTTTAACCTTTCTCTTCCACAATCTCACCTTTAGCGAACTAGGATTTTTCCTCCTACCAACGTCAGGTCCTCAATACCAGGTGAAGCTTCTCTTTCTTCTGCTAGCAGATCTTTGTCTATACATACCCTATAAAGGTTTGTTATCCCTCCTTTCAATTATCATATCATGGCAGCCCAAGGCCCTTGGGGTAACACTTTTGGCCCTCTGAATCTAACCCCACCTTTACATGAACTACCCTGTAGTTCAAGAAAGAATTTTTCCAATTTCTACGGTGATGGAAGAGTTCATCTTGATGAGCATATTGTAGATTTTTGCATATCCTATGGTGTGATAGGCATTGAATTTGAAGATATAGCAGTCAAACTATTTATGGAAACATTGCAAGGCACTGACGCAGACTAGTTTTATCATCTGTAAGCACAAATAGTAACTGACTGGAACACTCTCAAAGCCAAGTTTGATGCTAGGTTCAAACCTACAAAAGATGCACATGCCATGTTAGCCCAACTTTTGAAAATGAAGAAAGAGCCTCATGAAGCCATGTGAGACTTCATTGCAAAATTTGACAAGCTGAGAAACAAGATTCCTACAATTGCTCAGTCGACACAAAAAACTCTTAAGTGCTTCTTCATTAATTCTCAACTTCCTAAAGTGAGTTTCCTGTTGAGGTGGGATGGCCACATAGATCTTGTTACTGCTCAAATTTTGGCCACTAAGGTTGAATATGATCTTATCTTGGTAGGAAAGATAAGAAGAGATTCTAACAGAAATAAATCTTCTTCATCTTCTAAAAAAATTTCTACAGGCACCACTGATCCTATGGTGCAAAAGCTAGTAAATGAATTGCTAGCTCTAAAAATGAAAATGGCACAAGGGATGTCTATTCCTCCTTCTTATTAGGATATACTAAGGAGGATGTTTCCCAATCAGTCATATCAAAGCAATGCTGCCAGAAATAAAGGGCAACCAAATCATCTTCCTCACTCATAGGGGAAGCTTGTTATTGAAGTAGCATCGGCTAACTCAGCAATTGGTTATCATGAAGTTGAACATGATTTCTCTTTCCAACCTAAGTTGGACCAAGAATATGATGTTATTCTCTTTATAAAAGGTGAAAAAGAATTAGTTGGCGACTCCAATATTGGTTTCCTGAATTACCAGGATGAAGTTAGAAGTAAGAGAGAAGTATTTGATAGATCATATGTTATTTTTACTAGGTCCCAGAACCAGTCAACTCAAGAAGATGATAAGAGAAAAATAAGGGAAGAATCTTGACTAGTAATTTCAATTGCTAAATGGGAGACTTCACTACCTTTCCAATCAAAGGACCCGGTGATCAATAAAAAATTAAGTACCTCAAGCAATCCTCTACCATCTGATTCAATTTCTCAGACTAGTGCCACACCTAATAAAAACTAGAATGATGGACTTCCTTCCTCTATTCCCAATTTTTTTTAGTAATTTGATATTATTTACCATACTAGGAAGACCAAGATCCAAATGTCTAAGTTTGAATACTTACAAGCTAACCCTAAGCAGTTGGATAGGTTAGTTGAATGCATCAAGAACAAAACTGACCCTACAGGACAAGATGTTTCAAAGGTAACTCATGATCCCCTAAAGAACACATCCACCCAAAACAATCTTGTCATTACTCCTCCTGTTGCCCTTGGGAAAATAGAACCTTTCTATGTTTCCCTGTTGATAAATGGTCATAAGCTGAGCAACTGCATAATAGACTCTGGCACCTCTGACAATGTGATGCCCGCCAAGGTGCTAGACTCTCTCAGTCTCACTCTAACTAAAACTTTTGGGAGATGTTTCACCATGGAAAACAAGTAAGTGCCACTTTTTGTTCAGATCAAAGATGCCCAATTCACAGTCACGGCCTTCCTAGAAAAAAGGATTAAAATAATAGTCTTGATTGCTGACGTTCTAGCTTCCCATGGCATTCTGCTTGGACAAATTTTTTGCAACAATGTTGGTGGAGAATTGAACATGGACCTATCTGAGGTGAGGATACCTATCAAGGGCATCATGCAAAGGCTACTTCTTGAGAAAGAGTCAAAATACATTGTCACCCAAACATCAGCCCCTGAAGCTCAAATTCTATTTGAATCTTCAAGAATGGGTAACTACTTTTTGTCTACAGAAGATATTTCTATTTCATCAGATGAAAGTTCTATAAGTAACAATCCAAAAGTTTCAAACAAGACATCAAAAAAAAATTTAGAGCATAGTTTAGATGAAAAATTATCTTCCCTCCCTAATGAAGAGAAATCTAAAAGGAGATCAGATTCTAATGATGTCTGGATTCTAGAATTTGATGGCAGCATTTCTTTTACCAGTTTTGTAGCTAGAATTGTTTTGATATCTCTGCAAGGAGATATTTTTTCCTATTCATATAAGTTGTAATTCAAGAATACCAACACCATCGAGTATGAATCTTTGTTGCTCAGATTGAAAGCTACTCAAACTAAAGATGTTAAACTTTTTCACGCTGAGGAGATGCTAAACTGGTGGTTTGTCAAGTGAGGAACCTGTATCAAACTAAGAATGAAAGATTGCAATATTATCACAATCTGGTGTGGGACTACCTTAAAAATTTTGAGGCTTTCAATATTTCTATGGTGCCCAGAGAATTCAATGATCGAATAGATTCCTTGGCTGTCTCTGCAACTCTCATAGTTCCTCACCAAGATTTTAAAGGGCACAAGTACACTATTGAACTAGTCTTTTGATCAATTGTACCTAATAATACCAACTATTAACAAGTGTTTAATGGTGACAACCAAATCATTACTTTTTTGGAATAGATGGATAGCTTTGAGGAGCTTTATTTTGAAGGGAGTGAATCTTTGCCATGGAAATCAGCTCCTGAAATAAATTTAAAAATTGGTGAAGAGTTCCTTCAGCTTAAAGGGAATAAAATTCCCAAAGGGTTAGTTTATTTAGAGAAGCTATTCGATAAGCATGCTAGGTTTATCAAGAAGTAACAAATAGATTCAAGTTCCTCTAAAGATTTTGATCAAATAAATTTGAGTACAGAAAATAATCCCAAAATGGTCAACATTGGGAATTGTTGCACTCCTGATGAAAAACTCGAATTTATTACTCTACTTTGCCATTACATTAATATTTTGGCATACTCTTATGATGATCTAAAATCTCTTAGACATGAATAAATTTGGCATGAAATTCCTCTCAAGGTTGGGTCATTGCCTCATAAATAGAAACAAAGGCAGTACAACCCCTAGATATCAGATACCATTCTTTCTAAGATCCAAAAAATATTAAATGTGAGGATAATTTTTCCAATCCATCATTCCACCTAGATTGTGAACATAGTCCCTATGAGAAAAAAGAATTGAGAAATTATCCTCTATGTTGATTTTAGAAATCTAAATCAATCCTCTTTAAAAGACAACTACCCCTACCCATCATGGATCAAGTATTGGAAACAGTGACTGGCTCAGAGATGTTATCAATGTTAGATGGTTTTTTGGGGTATAATCAAGTAGAATTTGGTGAAGTAGGCCAACATAAGATTGCTTTCACTACACCTTGGGGCACATTTGCATATCATAGAATGCATTTTGATCTGATCAATGCTGGTGCTACCTTCTAGAGAGCGATAGATCTTGCCTTCAAAAATGAAATGGGGAAGTTTATTGTGGTATATCTTGATGACTTGACTATTTTTTTCAAACATCATCCTAATCATGTGCATCATTTGCAAAAAGTGATAGAATGATGTCGATAAAATGCCATTTCTCTCAATTCTAAAAAATCAATTTTTGGGGTTACAAAAGGGAAACTTATCGATCATACTGTATCCTAAGAAGGCATAAAAATTGACTCAAAAAGAGTCAAATCCATCCAAGAGCTTACTCTTCCTACTAGTAAGATTGTGGTTCATTCTTTCTTTGAAAAGGTAAATTTTCTATGAAGGTTCATTCTTGAATTAGCAGAGAAGACTCGCCACATTATTGACATGATGAAAGGTAAAGCTATTTTTCACTAGACTGAAGAAGGGAAGTTAGCATTTCAAGATATTAAAGAAGTTATCACCCATGCCTCAATCCTAGTTTGTCTGGATTATACCAAATACTTTGTAGTATATAGCTATGCTTCTGAACACACACTTTCAGCTATTTTAGTTCAACAGAATAAAAGTGTGGAGTCCCCCATATCTTTCAGGAGTTGTCTTGTCAAAGCTCATGAATTGAAATATTCAAACATGGAGAAGCATGTTTATGATGTAGTTAAGGTGGTAAAACACTTATGTTTCTACATCTTGAACTCACACATTGTTGCTCTTGTTTTTTATACAACAGTAAAGTCTATTCTAACTCAACAAGAGTTCAAAACTAAAAGGGGCAATTAGATTGCTAAAATCTAGGAGTTTGATCTTTTTATAAAACCTATGAAGCTTGTATGGGGAAGAGGTCTCTACTAATTAATTGCTAATAACATACCAGAGGAAGTAGGGCATAAAAAAATAGAGGTTGAAGACATGCCTACAGTTCTATTTATCACTACTACGAATGAGTGGTATTCTAATATCGCTCATTTCCTTACCTATGGTGAGTGTCTTACCCACCTATCTCATAAAAAAAAGAGAATTGTTAAGTTGAAAATTGCTAACTATGTCCTGTGGGAAAATGGTTTGTACAAGAGGAGCCTTGATGGGGTATTTCTTCATTACATGGATAAAGTGCAACAGAGTAAACTTCTAGAGTCTTTCCACAATTTGACTTGTGGAGGACATTTTTTTTCACCTGTGACCACTCATAAGACTCTACGAGCCAGGTACTATTGGCCTACTATGTTTCAAGATGCATACACTTGGGTATGAAAGTGTGAGATGTGTCAACAATTCATTGGGAAACCCAAGTTGGCCACATTACCTCTCAATTCGGTGGTGATCGAAGAGCCATTTCAACAATGGGGTATTGATTTTATTAGCGCCATGAACTTGTCCTCTAGCGCTAGACATGACTATGTTCTCACATCCATAGACTATTTTACCAAGTGGGTGGAAGCCATTTCAATCAAGCATGATACTTCAGAAGTGGTATGTAATTTCTTCAAGGAAAATATTATTTCCTAATTTGGAGTCCCAACTAATATTGTAATAGACAATACTACTTGTTTCTCTTTTCATGAAGTTACTCAGTTCTACTACTATTATGGGATTATCCTCTCTCAATCCTCTGACTATTATCTATAAGGAAATGTCAAGCATAATCAAGCAACAAGAATCTGGTAACCATTATCAGGAAGCAGGTAGATGACAATCAAATAACCTGGCATAAAGCATTATTTGATGCTCTATGGGCAGACAAGATTACACCCAAGAGGGCAATAGGTATGGCATCATTTCAACTTATGTATGGTTTGAATGCAGAGATATCAATCACCCTGGAACTACCAGCACTGAAGTTGGTGAAGGCAGTTTAAGATCAAACATTTGAAAATTCTATCGACAAAAGGATCATGTGCTTGACTAAACTAAATGAGCAGCGAACTATGGCAGTGGACCGTATTGCTACACATCAAAGTCTAGTAAAGAAACTCTTCAACCAAAAAGCAAAGATTCATGATTTTTAAAAAGGAGATCAAGTCTTGTGGGACAAGAGGAGAGAACCAAAAGGGATGCATGAAAATTTTGATTCTTTGTGGAGAGGTCCATTTGCCATTCATTGATTCAATGGTGAAAATAGTTTCTTGTTGAAATATCAAGATAGCACACCATTTTCACTACCTCATAGTGGGCAGCATCTGAAGCACTTCAATCCTTAAAGTATCAGATAATTTTATTTGTACATATGTAGTCTTTATTTGTTTTGTGTTGTTCATTTGGTTTTTGGCATCTTTCTCTTTTTGGATGGCATGACTCCGTAGCTCAATGGCATAGATGAAGGCACTTAGAGTCTGGATTCTACTCCCCTTGATTGGTTCAAAACACAATCGATAGAAGTTCCCCAATTGGAGACAACTATTATTCCCAAAATCTATCACTTATTTTTGTGGACAACATGTCGACCATTTCGGTCCTACAAGCCAAAATAGTCTCTTTCTTTCTCAAAATGTTTAGAGTAGTCAAGTTATTCAATCACACAAGCCTTTTCATCTAAGGAAATTGTAGGTTTAAAAGGTGGGCTTTAACAAGGAAAAATCTCAAAACACTTAAGGCATTTTCTAAAAAATTGTAAGGATGGTTCAACATTGAGGTTCAAATCAAAAAGGTGCAATGATGGGGTCAATGAGTTGGAATGAACCATTGAACTATTGAACTATTGAACCATTGAACTCTGAAAGGTTCGAAATTTCAAAGATTTAACGAGTTTAAAGCTTCAAAGCGTTCAAAGGGTTCAAAGTTTAAATTTCAAAGTTTGAGTGAAAGGTTCAAGCGAATGGTTCAAACAAAAATTATAGAAAAAGGTTTAACCAAATGGTTCAATTGAATGGTTTAAAAAATTGGTTCAACGACACTTTGAACTCATAAAGAAGACTAAGTGAATGCGGCTCTTTACAAAACATTGAACCACCAAACTGCCGAACCATTGAACTTTGAACCATTTAACCATTGAACCGGTGAACTCTGAAAGGTTCAAAGGTTCAAGGTTTGAAGTGGTTCAAAGCGACCAGTGACATCTCCATAGATGTCAAATTTAGGGTAATGAAATAACTATTGATTTTCAAATAGCATAGACTTGAGAACAAAATCAACGACTAGGCAAGGAAGGAGCTGAAGGAGCCAGTAGAAAGTGAAAAAATAGCCCTAAGAGCTTAGATTACTAGAAAGAGACAAAATATAGCAAGGAAAGAGAGAAAGTTACAAAGAATCTAGAAATATCTACAAGAGAGTTATTCCTATAGGTGGACCAGTCCACCAAGTGGACATCAGAGAGCGTAAGCATTCAATGGCATGGCCTATTTTTCTTCATTAAGTAAAGGCAAATGGATAGCCGTGTAAGTATCATAAATAAGACTAGGCAACCCATACTTTAGAGGAGACAATTGAGATGATTTAGAATGCTAAAGTTAAGGTTGATAACTTGTTCTAGCATGGCCTTTGCATAGAACTTCCTCTTTCCAATGCATCAATGTAGCATGCACCATTTTGTGAAAACAAGCACCAAAGTCTTTCTTTGGAGGCTATATATTATAATCTCTCAGTTTGTAGAAAGGGGATCTCTCAGTTATTAGAAGCAAAACTCTGCCCAAATTGAAAGGCATTTTTGAGACTTTGAGATGTCCTAAAGTTGACTATGGGAGACTTTGTGCTGCCATAATTGTCTTTAGTCTATGTGTTTTATGTTTCAAGATATTGGAGAGACTTTGAAATCCCCTTATCCTTCATAATCTTTTACTCTATTGTAGTTTTAGGTGGAGACTTTGAGCTATGCTTAATCCTACTATGTTACTTTGTCCTAAATTAGTAGGAGAAGCAACAAAAGACTTTGTCCTTTCTTGGGTTTCTTGTGGATCCAGTTACTACCCAAGAAGTTTTCCTGCTATTTGCTGAACATCATTTTTGAAAGAAGAGAAATGCTTTCAGTAATTACATAAGAATTCTCCTTTATTTTGTGAATATCATCTCTGAAAAAAGAGAGATGGATGGTATGATTTCACCCCTGAGTCTATTTTTAGTTTATATTAGTATATTATAGATTATAGGGAACCTCTCCTTGCTGAGAGGAGAGATTTATCTCATTATGTTGTGGTAGACATACCCATTTTGCCATATAAATCTCATTGTACTATGGTTGATATACCCATTTTGCCATTATTTAGTTGATGACAAAATATTCACCTAACAGTGTGATCACTTTTGTCTTCAAACCTTGATATCAACATCTCTCCAAAATCATTCCAAGTTGTGATACACCCTCTAGTAAATGTCCTATACCAGTCAAGTGTTTTCCCTCTAAGGGACATGGCAAGTAGTCTAATGGAAATATTAACCTCAATAACATTATGAAAACTATAGAAGTTAGATATGTCCCTAATATGCTCACTAGGAGTGACATGACCTTCACCATTGAATGTGGGAACAATCTTAGTAGCATTAGGGGGTATATCATCATATGCATTGAGATTAATTGGATTCTCAATTTTAAATGCTAGGAAGGCATGTTGCCTATCCATGTCCTCCCTGTAGACACTAGAAAACTGTACTAGGTATCAAAATGCCTTGGGATACCTTAGGGAACACTTAACCCTTATTGACCCACTGACCAACCCATCAAACCCCGAGTCTAGTTAGTTAGTTAACTAAACTCACTAACTTACTAATCTAACCCTTAACCCAACCTCTTTTAACCCAACTTGACCCATTTTCCTTTAGACACTTGATCACCGATGGTTAGCTTGACCATTGATGGTTAGCATGACTGTCGATAGTCAAGTCCTCCTTGTTATTACATAAATACCAATTGTGCAAGATAACATTGCATAATTTAATATATCCTACCTTTCCCATTGCTACAAACTCCCAAGCATTGAATTTAGCAAGCCAACCTCCTAGGAAACCCTTTATCCTCCATCTCTCTTTGCCTATAAAAAGAGGGGAGTAGGAGGTGAAATGGATCATCACAAACATTATTACACATAGGTATTCAAGCTTTTAGCTAGCTAACCAGTCATCTTCCAATAATTCAACAATAACAATAGAGATTTGAACCTCTACCAAAATTGCTCTTGAGGTAAAGTATCATTACTATACCAAAATTTATTTAGCCATCAACCATCAACCATTTGCCAAACAACAGTGCTTTATTATTTACAATTTATTCCTTCCAAGACAAAGAGGACCTCTCCATACTAATTTGGATTACGTGCACATCAAGAACTAGGTATTTCTATCACACTATTATTACTAGCTTCTTATTTTCTTCCAAAATTAAAAAATGAGCAAAAATTAAGAGAAACATTTTGGCACGCCTGGTGGGACCCTAAAATCATCTAGGTGTCCATTTTCTTCCTTTATTCTATGCTCATACAATAAAATCTATAATTCCTTTTGGGCTTAGAATAAACCTTGCATACATTTATTGCTTTCTTGTTTTAGTTCATATAGTTAACTTAAAAGCAAAGTAATTAATCATAGTTTCACTCTTGTTATCACACACTTTACCAAACCACATAATCAATCAACACATCAAAAAAAACTTGAGACAAGGCCTAACTAGGATTTCATCACCGAGTGGTAACCTTAACCTTTCTCGACAATCCTATTTAGAGGTCATTACCAAGGGGAGAACCAACTCAACTCTCTATTTGAGTATGAGCTCTAAAATTAAATATATCTTGGCTAAGCACCTGACACCCTTATCACTGTGGTGTGTGAAGTGAGGAGGTAGGCCCCAATATCAAGCCATGTACTAACATTCAATATAGATTATTTCATAGAGATTTTAATACTTGAAACCAACCTTATATTTCCTCTTTAGTACCTGATATACAAACCAAATTTCTTCTTCACACTTCCTAAGGCATAAGCCAAAATCAATCTAAAAAGAATCCTAAGTTTTAAACGCACTTTAGTGTATATTTTGATTGCCTTGAGATTATTTTCCTTTTGCTTGCTTTATGTTTGAGTTGCGATATTTTCATCATTTCTTTTTTATTCCTCACATGGTCTTTACTAGACAATAGTTGAGGAATCAAACCAACCAAGAACCACCATCTTCTTCTTCCTCTTCTTCCATGGAGTATACTTCTGATGTTGATATTCCTCCTTATCTTTCTCCCCCTCCTACCATGCCTTGGATAGTTGTCGAGGGTGATGCAATTTTTTCTACCTTCTTTGATAACAACCTTGTGACCCTCCAACATAACCTCAACATCTTAGTTCACCACACCCCTATTATTTTGATTCCTCCTACAAATCCACCTTATGGTATGATACCCCATATTATTGTTGGTTCTACCTATACCCAACCTATGATCACCCAAGCATCTTCTTCCATCAATATCCCATCCACTACCACCACCTAAACCCAATCCAACATACCAACCAATAGCCAAACACCCCCTACACCAACCAACACCTCAAACATAGGCGCAACCTCACCTCTTATTACCCATACCTCATCCACCATGGGGGTATCTTCTACCCCTATTTCCCTTATCACCACCAATCCACCAACCTCCACCCCTCTTTAAAATTTGGTGTGTTATATACCTCCTACCCTTCCACCTATTAGTACAATATTTACCACTCAACCCCAACCAACTACCAATCCATCCATACCTCCAAATCAACCCATATCAATCCCTCAACAAATACCCATGACATCCTACCAATGTGTTTCTAATCCACAAGGATACATGACACTATCTACCCAACCTTTTGTGACCATTAACGCTTATATGGCACCATCCCAACCTTTAATGACCATATACCAATATGTGGTATCTTCTCAACCATCTACCACTTATCCATATGTTATTTCCACCTAACCTCAACTAAACATACCACACAATTATGGAGTTTTCCAATCTCAAACAGATTTGGTCAAAATGTTAATGGATAAAATGACCAACCTTGAGTCATTTATCTCTGGGGATCATAACCTTTTATCTTATGATCAAATCTGAAATGAACCTATCCATCCATCCATCCATCCCTATCTGATCTTATCCTCTTTAATGGGAACTACTCAACTTTTCTAAGTTCCAAAGCAAGGACTACCCCCAACAACACTTGAGAGCATTTCACCATTCTTGCTATTTGATTGCATATGATTATGCTCTTATCCTTCATACCTTTCCCATGTCTTTATCAGGAACAACCCTAGATTTGTATAGTGCTTTCACCAAGCACTCCGTATTTTCCTTTTCTCAACTTGCCCAAGTGTTTTTAGATCATTTCTCAGTCAACATATCTAAAAAGGTCTCTATTACTAACCTCTACTCCATTAGGCAATTTGATGATGAATCAATTATCGATTGCTAGATGGAGAGGTCTTATCAACCAAATTTATTTCTCTTTACCCTAACCCTAATTGATTAATCTCTTTTCTCAGGGTTGTGCTAAACATATTTCCCCTACTCTTCATGTTCAAACTTTTAGGACTTTTGATGAGGCTTTCACCATGGCATGAAAATTAGAAATTAGAGCCATTGATGAGGGAAAATTAAAATCATAAAACAAAAATTCTAGATTTAAATCCAATGACCCTTCCTCAACCAAAACCACCAATCAACCTAACCATCCCAACACCAAACCCAAGGCATCAATAAACGCAGTTGTCCTTAAAACCTCCCCACCTCCAACTATAAACCAACCCAACCCAACAAATTCCTCTAATTTTTCTAACCAACAAAACCAAAATCAAAATCGAGTTCTCTCAAAATAATATACTACAATAGGGGTGCATTATGCTTCAGTTTTGGATAAACTACTCAAAGCAAACATTATACAACTTCCTCCCATAAAACCTCCCCAACAATTGGATGTCTTTTGCCCTACACCTGGTTGGTACAATGAGAATGATTTATGTGTTTTTCACTGCATCTTTAAACATGATGTTAGTAGGTGCAATACCTTTAAAACTATTGTCCAAAACATGATTGATAAGGGAGAACTTGTATTTGATAATCCCAATGCACCCCCAAATCAATTCCTTAACATCTTTCATAAACCTTTCCCAAATTATACCCCCTCTACTAACTATGATGATAATAAATGAGAATATTTGCATGTTCATGAGGTCCATACGGTTAATGTCATTATTAGTGAACCTATCATTGAGGATACCATCACCTCAACTACCTCTTCCTTCATTCTACTCATTGAAGTGGTGGACTCAGCTTTTATTTCATTGGACACCCAAACAAAGGAAGTAACCACCCCTCTTTCTTTACTTGATGAGATCATGGACCTCTCCACACCTCCTTTGATATACATAATAGAGGAGGCAACCATTGCTTCAACTACCTCTTCCCCCACTCCACTTATTGAAGTGGTGGAATTACCCACCATTCCTTTGAACATCCAAACAAAGGAAACAACCATCTTCATTCTTTCACTTGAGACGATCAAACCTACTTCCCCTATCCTATAACCACCCATTCTCTTTTTGGGAACCATCCCAAAAGAAGAGATTACCTTTCCTACACCTTCTATGGAAGAAACATCCTCCCAAATCTTGGAACCTTCCATCAAGGACAAAGGTGAAAAAACCATTCCTATACCTCAACCCATGGGCTTAAATTTTGAAACCAATGACCAAGGGATCAAACCCATTTATAAACCTTTTTCTAGATTAGTCTAAAGTCTAGAGTTCACTTCCCAACCCAATTTAGATAGAACCACTTTTTGACACCATCTTGGGCTCCCTTACCAAAACAAACTTGAACCTTCAACCTCACTTTTATCTAGCATCAAACCTATCATTACCTCAATACCTTTATCAAACGTTTTTCCTTCCAAAACCATAAGAGAACCACCCAACCCACCTCCATATAAAATTATCAAATCACCTTACGCCTCTCTAACCAAACCCATCAAAAATCTAGGAATACTTCCTACACCTAGCCCTGATCACCCATATTTGATTTGGACTTAACTCCATCTAGTCCACCAAATAAAACCCCAACAAAACCAATTAAGAAGGTGGAGCTCCCCAAAATCCCACCTTGAACCTGAGTTATACCACCTCCTTCCCTCTTACCATCTATCTAAGGACCCCATCCTTCTACCATCCTAAGAGCTCATCCTTATACCAAAAAGGTAAACCCTCCTATAATTAACTATTATTTATATAGTAAATCTTCTCCTTTTACTCTATCTAAACCTACCTCCACCACATCATCAAACTTCCCATCATTATTAACTAACCTATTTACCTCTACTTTCCCATCTATTTTCAAACATTCACCATCCACCTCTAAAACTTCTACCTCCAAACCAACCATAACCAAGCAATCCCAACTAAAACCTTTTTACCACCTATAATTTCCATGATGAAGCTTACTTCTAAGAAGCCTCCCACTCCTAAAACCAAGAACCCAACACCCTCAACACCTTTGATCAAATCTTATTCAACCATTCTACAAAGGTTGTTGCAAACCTCTTCCTTAAGCCTACCACCCATCAAACCTTTTGACCCTTCACATCCTAAAACATCATGGTTCAATGATAATTTTATTTGTTTATACCATAGGACACCTAGACATGACATTAAGAATTGCAAAACTCTCCAAACACTTGTCCATATATTATGGGATAAGGATGATCTATTATCAAATGAACCTCCTTGAGCCCATTACCAACTCAACCCATCCAACATTTACCTATTTCTCCACTCTCATCTGAAAGTAAGGAAGAACTGAAGTAACCATCTAGTTCAACACCTCCTTTAATCCACACTATCCATATGGTTACGCAATCTAGGGCCCAACAAAAATATAAGGTAAAATCCAAAGTGTCCATACCATAGACATACCCTTCCACCCCTCAACCTTCCAACCAAAACTAAGCACCCTCACCTTTTACTTTCACCTTCTCCAAAACCCAAAATATCCATTTTGGGTGCCTCTCCCTCCAACCCATTTTAGTCCATCTAGTGAGTGGTTCTAAAATAACTTCACTAAACACCAGTGAAGATGATCCTTTATGAACTAATCAACACCTCACCCCATCACCACCAAGCATTGATAGAGGCCCTAAAATTGATAAAGTTTCAACTAGAAGATCCTCAACCTCTTACATCTTTTGTTAGAGCCTTTTAACTTTCTACCTTCATCACCTTCCAGGATTTAGAAATACCTTATGTTCATTCTAGACATCTTGATCCTCCCCTCTTAATTACCACATACATTAATCAAACCCACATAAAAAGGGTGATGATTGATGGAGGAGATATCATTAACATTATCTCCTCTCATGCCTATGACCAACTCCATCTACCTAATAATATCATGTCCAAAACTACAGTGGCCCTCTACTCCTTCAATGATACTATGGCCACTACCTTGGGGATAGTCATCCTCCACATCCACTTGGGACCTCACACAATTCTATAACTCTTTTATGTTATATAAGGTGAGTTCTAATACAACTTTGTACTTGGATGCCCTTGGATATACACCATGAGTTGTATCCCATCTACCTTACACTTATGTGTCAAATTCAAACATGAAGGTCAAGTTGTTACCATAAGAGCTGACCCTAATCCTTTTGCATCATGCAACATGACATATCAACCCAATGACATTCTTCTTCTTCCCTCATCCACCTCACCACCAACCAATAATAACTCTGCCCCTACCAATGATGAAGCTTTAACTAGCTCATCTATCCCTTCTTCTTATATCCCTATAGAGGATCCCTTGGAGCCCACATTTCAATGTCTCTCACTGGGGGAATATCATCTTTTAGACCTAGATGCTTTCCCTACTCCTCAAGAGTATGGTAACCTCAATCATGATCCTAGTTATGACCCCAACATTGGAACCATAATCCATTTTAGGCCTCGTAACCATCAAACCAACTTAATCTATGGGGGACTTGATCATCCACTTCTTGATTCCACCACTACCTCTATAATCCCATCACTTACCTCTGATTTATCTTATCTTAAAAAAATAGCATTTGCCAAATTATACCTTCATAAGTGTACCTAGAATGGATTTGGCCTAGGTAATTATGAGCATGGACCTCACGAGTTACCTCTATCAAAATCTAGAAACCCTATGAGTTATTTCACCTTAGGTTTATACCACCAGAAGAACCGACTGATTCATCGAAACCCATCACCACCATCAATGAGGATATTCCATCCTCATCAACCCCATCTTCTTCAAAGTACAAATATTTTGATATCATCCCATATAACTTTTTTCTTTGATAAATATCATTAGTTTAGGCTCCCTAACCTATCAAAAGGATGGACAAACTAAAACCCTTCTTCTCTTTCATCTTGAAATGTTAGAAAATGATTCTCCTACCATCAACACCATCCAATATCAGGATAATGATTCCATTCTCACCTACCTCAATTTGGGGGATTCTTTTATTATAAATACTTTCCTCTTGAGAATCAAACCATGTTGAATGAATCCACTATTGGTGTCAACATAGGTACTCAAGATAACCCTCGCATTGTCAAGATTGGTCAATCCTTGAATTCTATGGAGCACCAAGATTACCCTTCTTTCCTTCATGACCGAAGCATATCATTTACTTGGTCCTATTAGGATATGCCCAAAATTTACCCTTTTATAGCCCTCCACAACATTATCACCTATCTTGATGCTAAGCTTGTTCAACAAAAACTTCATAGGATGCATCTTTACATCACCCTTTTAGTCAAAAAAGAGTTTTAATGTCTCTTGTTTGTCGACTTCATCCAACCCATCGATTATCCTCAATGGGTTTCTATTTCCATTACCAAGCCCATAGGGGGACTTCACCTCTGTATTAACTTTTTTGACCTCAACCTTGCTTGCTTAAAGGATGACTTCCCTTTGCCTAGCATCAACCAACTTGTTGATATTATAACTAGCCACGAGATGTTATCTCTCATGGATAGTTTCTCAGGATATAATTAAATCTTGATTTCCTCTAAGGATTAGTATAAAACTTCTTTCATCACCCCATGGGGAACCTTTTGTTACTAGGTCATTCCATTTGGTCTAAAAAAATGTTGGAACAACCTATCAACATGCGATGACCTACATCTTCCATGATCTCATCCATAAAATCATATAAGACTATGTAGATGATGTCCTTGGCAAATATAAACATCACAAGGATCACCTAGCCATTCTCACCATCATCTTTGATTGCCTAATCCATTTCCATGTCTGACTCAACCCTAAGAAATGTATTTTTGGGGTCCTATCTGGAAAGCTTCTTGGCTTTATCATCTCTCTTCAAGGAATCAAAGTAGACCCTACCAAAGTCAGAGTAATTTTGGAAATGCCACCTCCAACCCACCTTAATCAACTCTGTAGCCTGTAGGGGAATCTCCAATCCATCCATCACTTCATCTCTTAATTATCAAATATATGTCAACCCTTTCACCATCTTCTCAAGAAAGATACATCCTTTAAGTGGACCAAAGACTGCCAACAAGCCTTTGATTCACTCAAAGAATACCTTCTTTCTCCACTTATTCTTACCCCTCATAGAGATGACCAACCCTTCTACCTTTATATTTTTGTCATTAACCATTCCTTAGGGGTAATTCTCACTCACCATGATGAAATAAATAAAGAGCAAGCTATTTACTACATAAATCAAACAATTATAGAGTATGAAACTCAGTACACCCATTTCAAGAAACTTTGCCTTGCCCTAGTCTTTGTGGCTTCTAAACTTCATCATTACCTTCTCAATCAAAAAACTTTCATCATCACTAACACTGGCCCCCTCAAGTACATGCACTCTAAACCATACCAAAACTAGCATATGGCTAAGTGGGTCATGCTCTTAGCTAAGTTTAACCTTGAGTTCCTCCAGTAAAAGTTGATTAAAGGTAAATTCATTACTAATAAATTAGTTGAAGCTCCTCTACCAAACAACCAACTACTTCCTCTTGCATTTCTATACAAGTCTATTATGACTCTTTCTCAAGACGACCCCACTTACAAAATGACCATGTTTTTTGATGGCTCAAAATGCCACCATAGTGTGGATGACAAAGTTATTCTGATTCCCCTTGATGGTGAACCTCTTCCCATTTCCTTTAAACTTGATTTTGAGTGCACCAACAATGTGGTTGAGTATGAGGCCCTAGTGATAGGTCTCCAAACCATTCTAGCCTTGGGAGTTAAGATGATCAGTGTCTTTGGTGATTCCCAACTTGTGGTCAACCAGGTCAACGGATCTTACCAATATAAGAATGATGTCTTGCAAAAGTATAAATAACTAGTAGATGTACTCTTAGCTTCAGTTTATCATTACCTTATCCAATTTGTTCCATGATCTAATAATAAGTTCATGGATATAATGGCTTCCCTTTCTTCCCAAACCCCATCTTAATCTACCAATTCTGAATTCTTTATTACCATCCGCCACTTTATCACCCCATCTTATATCCATTTCAACCTTCCTACCATTTTTTAGTGTGGAAGCATCTCCATTGGATATATGGCATGAGCAAACCTTTAATTATGTTAACCTCAGCATCATTCCTCCCAACCTCTCAAGGAATGCCCAAAGAGCCTTTGTTTAGAGTACCTCTCATTATAACATACTAGGGGGAATTCTTTACAAACTTGGCTTCGACAACCTCCTTCTTTGTTGTCTACATAGACATGAAGATTCCCATACTATCAAGGAAATGCATGATGAAATTTGTGGTAGACACTTGAGTGGTTTAGTTATCATTAAATGTCTCCTTCACCTCGGCTACAATTGGCCCACCCTCAACTAAGACTGTTATGATTATGTAACTAAGTGTGTTAAATGTCAACAACATGCCAATTTACATCATGCACCTTTCCATGGCCTTTAAGTATCCAAAGACTATTTACCCTTCTCATAATGGGGACTCGATCTCATTGGGGAAATTAATCCTCATTATCCATAATGGCACCAATCCATCATCACCACCATTAAGTATTTCACCAAATGGGTAGAAGTTATTCCTCTCATCTCAACCAAAGCCAACAAGATAGTTGACTTCATCAATCATCATATCAGTTGTCATTTTAGTGTTCCCCATAAGATCATCACTGATAATGGTAAATATTTCAAGAACAAGCAAGTCCAAGGTATCTATGGTGTATTTTGCATCAAGTTAAGATTTTCCTCACCTTACCATCCACAAGTGAATGGACAAGTATAAATCTCTAGCAAAACCCTTAACAAAATGTTAACCAAAGTAGTCAGTGCTTCAAGTTGAGATTGGCATTTCCATATCCTTTTTAATTTATGGGCCTATCACACCAGCATTCAAATGTCAATGAGTGATAGCCCTTTTTATCTAGTCTTTGGAGCAGAGTCAGTCTTGTCTCTTGAGTTCTAGATTCCTTTTATTTATATATCCTTGTAAGACATCATTTTTGAGAGACACTATTGTCAAGAATGTCTAGCATGACTTGAACTACTTGATCAACATCACCTTGTATTACTTAACCATCTTCATGTCTACCAAGAATGAATCAAGAATGCTTATAACAAACACCTAAAAGAATAAGAATTCAATATCAGAGACCTCATCCTAAAGGAAAACCAATATGCAACGAATATGGATAAAATCAAAAGAGGCAAATTTGTTTTCAATTGGCTTAGACCCTACATCATAACCCACAAGTATGGATCAGGAGCTTACCGTTTATCCTCTCTTGAAGGTAAATCAAAACCTAAGCCTCTCAATATTTCACATCTACATCCATTCTTTTGTTAACCAAGGATCAAACTCACCTTATTGTATAACTTAAGCTCATCCCTTAATTTATGATATTTTCACCTTCACTTACCTATCACTATCCTTTTGAGGATAATCAATTACAACATAGAACCATGTGATTAACCATCATAGTTATAGCCTAATCCTAATTATGGGTATAACGGCTCTACCCATAATATGGTTCTCATGGATACTTTTCATCTCTAACAAGATGGAATCCTATGGTCATTGTCTCTCAAAACCACCCCTTTCACCTATCATTAACCTTTTGTGCTAAAGTTTTGCCCTCATAAAGGTAAACCTCTAAGCCTATATAGACTTGTCTATGTCTAAACCTAGCATCAAAATAAATTAGGATACCAAAATATCATTTGAATCACATATCTCTAGCATTGTAGACTGTTCCCTTCAAGGAAAACTTCCCAAAAAACTAAATTGCTTAAAAGACAGACTACTCCCTTGAAAGACAGTTACCAAATAAACAAACCCAAACTTAGACCACTCCCTTGAAGGATGTCTAAGTCAAATGGGTCAAAATCAATCATTTAAAGCTTCTCATATCGATCAAATTCACAAACTTATCAAAACAAAAGAAATAAAATACCATATACCAAAATTAGAACAAGTTAACCCAAGAAAGTTACAATTAGCTTTCATATCTAGCAGTAGTAGACTTCCTGCATCGATCAATCTACACCCCGCATAAAGATATGGACTTGTCTAAAATGGTTCTTAGGTCACCTATAAAAGGGGAAAACTAACCCACATAAGGTTACCTTTCCTATCCCCCATTTACCCTTCACCTCCCACCTACCCCCCTTTATACCCTCTATAAATCAAGGGATTATGAGCTTACTTGACACAATGTGATCAAGATACCTTTTTATCAACCAAAGCATGCTAATGTGAAGCATTCAAAAGGCTTGTGTTCCTTAAGCTAGTCTTAATTTAGGGTTTTTATTTTGTCATTACCAATGAAAAGGCATCATGTTTTTTCCTTACCTTCTTATCATTGGTTCATGTATACATATGTCTCATGATTCTTACCTCTTTTCTCACATTTAGTTTGTTATCTAACTTACTTTATGTGCTAACATCATAACCATAAACAAACATTACATATATAATCAATGAAATGAAACATCATTATCATAACATCATATCTAAATCACATCAATAACCATAATCAAACCATCCATAATCATCAAAATCATATCCACAAACATAACAAAACATCATCCATAATCATCACATGCCCAAAGATACTGAGTCCACATCTCATAAGCATAAAGTATAAAACATCAAAACATGTAAATCATGATCCATAAACCACATCATAAACATTAAAACATCTATACATCATCATGAACATCATATACATTATTTCATAAAAATAAATAATACATGTAACAATGTATATTATCTCTCTCTCAAAGCATGTACATCTCACTGAATCAACATGTAGGCTGGTATCAAAATAATGTACATATATATCTATATATCCTATCCTATCATATCATGCCCCTAGAGCACCACTACCACTAGCCCCTCTTACACCTACACTACCACTGCATTTGGTGTCAGACCTCTTGGGATGCCTACTTGTCCACTCACTGACACAACCCACTGACCTAGAGTTACCATAGCTACCCCACCTACTAAATTGGCTCTATACTCACCCCATTAGGGCTACTTAGGACATTGTGCCAGTACTATAACCTCATAATATCTTAAATCCTCCACTATGTCTAAGTACCATTCTATATGGATGGTACTTAGTGATCTTATTAGTGTTATCGATACTCCTACCCTCTATCTTAAGGTATCTCTCTCCTGGTTCACCAAGCCTAGGGAGGTCTTAGCTTTATCTCTCCCACCTATAATGGTGGTAATTTGACCCTATAAATTCATAATTTGGCCCTGTAATATGGCCACCTATCCTTGTAACCTTGTAATCTATGCATGTGTAGTATCTAGTGTTGCTCCTGCCTATCCACCTTATACCTATACTTGTGGACCTCCACCAGTTAGATCCACATCCATGGCCTATTAACCCCCATCATCCTACCCAAAATTGACCACTACATAAATGGATTGGTACCATTTTGCATAGCCACTGACAACACCAACATCATCAACCCCTACTCTAACTGGTAGCTTATCATAATCTAGGACTACCTACTTTGGCTATGACTTAGAATACCCTGCACTAGGCCAAACTACCTCCAAACTTTATCAAATGGGATGAGCTTAGTCTCAACCTCTCTCCTCTGATTGATCCATCTCCAACTCTGTAATGATAATGTATGATGGCTATAAAAGGCCCACCTCAGAAAGCCAACATAGGGCCTCCACACCACATCACCCATAACCAAACCCTCTAATGCATTTTTAAACTAGTCAATATCTCCAGCACCACCTCCAACTCTTGTCAATGCATAATCTCCCCTCCATCACATAAGACCCTCTCTAAAATCCATTTGGGCATAGCCCTCCCATGGTAGCCCCAATGGTCTCATAACCCTGATATGTTGATATGCCCAAAAATGGAGCACAAATTTCACATTGACCCATATGTTTTGTGAGCTTGAAACACCCAAACCTCCCTATATATCTAGACTAGCAAAACTAGTTCCCACCATAACACTATCATACCAAGTAGCATCTCCATCAACACTCCTAGCAGTAGATAAAAAATCCACTCACTACTTGAATCAGGCAATGTAAAATAGGAAACTACCATCATCATCATCAAATGCCTCTTATTAGGATCCCTCTAGTATAATGGCCCATAACCAAAACCACCTACATGCCAATTGGCAAGGGCTTAATTCTCACCATACAAGAGGTCCATCTACTCATCCCTCTCCTCACTCTCGTTATGGTATATTAGTTCCCCTTGAATGGGTAGCCATGTGATCTTGTGAACATCTTCTAGTAAGATGGTCATCTCTCCTATTGGTAGGAGGAAGGTGTTTATGGTCAAATTCCATCTCTCGATGAGGGCCATGATCATCATCACATCTCATGGTAAATGTTGATAATATCTCATATCCCTGAGGTTGACCTCCCCCATGTGTGTCCAATCATCCTCAGTCATCCTTTCATAGACCTCTACAAATATCCTCAGAACTTGATCCCTCATCTAGATCTGATCTCAAGCCTAAAAAAATCAAAGTTAGCACGCATGCTTAGTTTTCCATTACCATTGCTCATTTCAATCATTTTACCCAAATCCACCTCTTTATCAAACTAAACTAACCTACATCAACTTACATGCACCTACATCAACCTATTTCCAAACTAACACACAACTATTACCTCTATAGTATTTCCTCTAGCCCTTGCAAGTGACCCTTACCCCCAACCATCTACAACACCTACAATATCCTATCAAACAAAATATTTAACTCTTTTATCAAAAAAAAAACCTCTACCCTAACCTTCAAACAATTTTAACACCTTCCCTGAACCTCTCAAACCAACACCTAACCCATAACCATTTTAACACATCAATCCTACTTGAAAATAATCCTATCTTTGCCTACACTTGGCATTTTAACCCTTTAAAAACCTTTTAAAACATTTTTCCTAATTCTTTTTATCAAACCCACCTTCCTCAAACAGTCGACCATCAATGGTCACTATGGCTGCCAACGGTTAAGTGCCCTTTGTTCTTAGGTGGTCGACTATCGATGATCAAGTTTGACCATTGAGATCAATTCAAACTGTCAATGGTTACTATGTGTGACCAATGGTGGTGAACCACCTAACCTGACATCCCTCAAAAACTAATAAAACAACAAAATTTCAATAAAACAACTACTTAATCCTACCCTATAACCTACCCCTAACTCAAATACTCCATCAATTTCCAATTTCACTGGTTAATTTTTTCAATCACAATCAAAACCTAAAAATAGTTCAAAACCCCAAACAAAACCATATTCAAACCAACCACAAACTACACACATTTAACTTCATCATAAATTTAACTAATCTATCAATTTTAAAAACATCACTTACCTTATTCATTAACCACTATTGAGGACAAAGACCACATCCATCTGCTCGACCATGTCCTCATCCACCCTACATCTCAATCCCAATGGATTACCTCAAACACATGCCTCTACCCAATTGATAATCGACACATTAGCAACCACTCAATCAAACCTCTCAGAACAAAATGCCAAATCACTAAATCACCCAAACGCATAGAAATCTTGAAGTCAATAAGTCAAAATTATAAATAACTTTTGTTTTTCACTTTTTTATCCTCAACCTATTAGGGTTTTCCCTTAACCATCAATGGTCAGTGTGACCATCAATAGTCAACCTTAGAACCCCTGACCATCGATAGTCAAGGTATCACATTTTAAATTTTTTAGGCACTTACACCTAAGTATACAATTTTTGGAGATAACCTTTCTCCCCCAAACCAAAACCTAAACTTTTCAAGATTACCCTTATACAAGCAACCATTAGACCACATTTAATTCAATGTTGACCATTTTTGACCTGAATAATCACATATTCCATGATGACCTTGCCTGATCTTTTTAACCACACTGACCAAACTTGACATGTTAAACATTTGAATTTGCACAACCTAGAACATAACTAGACCAATTATGTTTTTCAAAGGAGCACTTCCTACCTTAGATACCTATGAAAACACTAGCCCTATATAGAATACTTATAGAGTAACTTGATCAGCTATTATTAACATTATGGACCAGTTACCCTGTCACTTGTACTTCTAAAACTAACCTTATTTTTACCAACATTGGCAACCTTAGTCTATGTGTGATATTGACTATCACACTTGGTCACATTATGTGCACATGTTTGCATTCCAAATGCCCAACCACCCTTTTTCACCAACCTCATGACTCACCATATACCACTTATCAAACCATGACATGATTTTAGTTTCACCTCATCAAATCCTAGTTTGAGGGGGAACACATCCTCCCATACTTGGGGTAAATAGACCTTCAACAAAGTAATCTATTTTTATTTTGTATCTTGTTAATTCAAAGCCACATAACAAAAAGGTGCAAAATGTAGACACTAAAAAACCATACTAGGTGTCGAAATGCCTTGGGATATCTTAGGGACCACTTAACCCTTCTTGACCCACTAATTAACCCATTGGACCCTGAGTCTAGTTAGCTACTTATTTAACTAAACTCACTAACTTACTAACCTAACCTCTTTTAACCCAACTTGACCCCTTTTCTTTTAGACACTTGATCATCGATGGTCAGCTTGACCATCGATGATTAGCCCAACCATCAATGGTCAGGTCCTCCTCGTTCTTACACAAATACTAGTTGTGTAAGCTAACATAGCACAATTTAATATATCTCACCATGCCCTTTACTAATGAACTCCTAAGCATCAAAATCAACAAGACAACCTTCTATGGAACCTTCTATACTCCATCTCTCTTTGCCTATAAAAGGAGGGGAGTAGGAGGTGAAATGGATCATCACAAGCATTCTTGCACACAGGTATTCAAGCTTCTAGCCAGCTAGCCAGTCTTCTTTTATCAATACAACAACAACAATAGAGATCTAAACCTATACCAAAATTACTTTCAAGGCAAAGAATTACTTCTCTACCAAAATTTATCTAGCCATCAACCATTTGGCAAAAAATAGTGTTTTCTTATCTATAATTTATTCCTTCCAAGACAAAGAGGAGCTCTCCATACTCATCTAGATTACGTGTGCATCAATAACTATGTATTTTTACCACACCCTTATTACTAGTTTCTTAGCTTCTTCCAAAATTAAGAAATGAGTACAAATTAAGAGAAAAAATCCTCAAGTTCTTCTTCACTCTCTTGATCATATTGGCTTGCAAAGTTATCTTATTATTCAAAGGTCAAGATAGGCTGAGGATGTTGAACTTCAAGAGGAAGTTCAAGTAGAAGGAATGGTTTATGGGGTTAATACCTCTACTAGTAGATGACCTATTAAGGACCATGAAGTATTAACATAATAACTAATTAAATAATGGTATACAACTAGATTTTACCTTGAATGGAGTCACCAAATGCTGAGTAGAACACCATATGTAATTTTGATGTTGTCAAGACCAGTATTCACCTTGACAAGATGTTTTTGAAATAATGGTCCCATCGAGTGTACCAAAACAATTATCACCAAATATTTCACCCTAGATTCAATTATTCAATCATACTATAATATTTGGGAAACATTGGATTACCTCTAGGATTGTGTGTTGCCTAAAGCAGAGGTAAACCTTTAGGTTTAAGGGTTAGCTCCCTAAATTGATCCTTGAATGCTTATCACCTACACTAAATATTTGTTTAGATGAAAATGGGTATAAGTGACATGAAAATAACCTTCTATAATGAGGTGATATACCATAACTACCTCCACTATTCTACCATACCATTGCATTATGAAACATGACTCACAACACTAGTCTCAAAATCCTAGAGTGTTCTAACATAACTATTTCAAACATGGAGGTGATATGCATTATACTACTCAAGCTGAGTGAGCCATACGTCATATTCTAGACACCAAGGCTAATTTTACACTTGAATATATTCAAACACACTAACTACACTTTATGTGACCTGTTAGAGTGAGAATTACATGCAATGAACATGAAAGGCTAAAGAGAATGCAAGGATAGATATTTATCACTAGACACCTCACTATGAATCACTTCACACACTTAGACAATAAAGTCATGAACTCACAACTATATTTAAATTATTATTTAAAATTCAAATTATAATATCAAACCAATAGGTCTTTGTCATACCATGTGTGGAATTGATTACAAGAGCCAAAATGGTTTGCACTTATAGAACATGGAGAAGAGAGAGAGAAGAAAGGGAAGTTTAAGGTTCACAATACCACATGTCAAGGCATGAAAAATAGTTAAATTTTAGGAAAATGGAGTGTATAATATATTTCTATAATTTATTCTTGGACAAGCATCCATATGGAGCATAAAACTCCTCAAACTGGTGTAGAGACCCTTCCGCTGCCTTCTTGAAATTGCCTTCATCATGAAGCATCTCTTGATAGGTCAAAACCAAATTAGGGAGAGTTTTCACATGTAAAAATTTATTAAAGGATTTGGAAACATGCCATAAAAATAATTAGATGCATCCTTAACTATTAGCCATCCTCTAGACACTTGTAGTCACCATCTACATTCATTTATTGGTTTTCTAGACCTCATTTTTCACATTTGTCATCCAAATGGCCTTCAATTTCTCAACAAAATCCATGTAAAAGGTGTTAGGATACTTGTATAAAGTATATTTGCCTTATATTACATCAATTAGACCTTAAAAGGTCCCAAATTATACCTTTCATCTTCTCACTTGGTAGTCACTCTTCATTTTCACTATCTGTCGAAGACTACCTGAAATGAATGACTTAGCAAAAGTGTTTCCATGCCTATCTATTATGATAAATGGACACGGGTAATTATAAAAAATCCCAATTTACCTCCCCAAATGATTCTCATTCTTTAAATCTCCTTTATACCTATAAAACACATAAAAACATATAAGAAACTTTGTTTTCACCATGTTTGTACAAGTAGGGTTCAGACCAAATATGTGTCATGGATCCTGAGAGAGTCTTCCACAAGTTAAAAACCATTATAGGGTCAAAATACCCCATCTATATGCATCTTATTTCCTATTTTCTCCATCAGGTCCTAAATAAGGGTTTAGGGGGGTTTTAGCATGTTTGGACATTTAAGGATTGGTCATAAAATCTTGGCATCCAACCTCCAAACAAATTACATAAATATCAAGTATAAGACCATAATAAACTACCCCTATCTCCTTAGGGCACCATGCTTGGTGTCCATACAGATGTGATCTCTTGAAGATATCCTATCGATCTTTAGAACACAATCTAGACACCCCTATCATGGCTTTAGGCCAAAAGTGACCCCTCTAAGTGATCCCCTAAAAAAAATGGTTCTAACTCATTATAAAACCTCCCTCAAAGGTGATCAAATGCATTAGAGGGTACATATTTCCTTAGAAGTAAACTTATACCCCTATAGGGCTTAGGCCTATTCTGGGCATAATAGGCCTAACCTATGTTTCACAACCTCAAACCTCCCATGAATGATTTATTAGGACTATGAGATCTTATCCTCTTTTTTTCATGCTCAATTCAATTTTATACAATATTTCATAGTGCCTAAAGACTCCTTATGTCATCCTTCTATCATCCACACATTCTACCTACAACTTTCGATTGTCTAGGAGTGCCCTCTATCTAAGACAAAATAGAGGGCATCTCCCCTATTTTATTAGTAAAATTGAAGTTATGAGATGTTTTATTAAGTCATGGAGGTGGTTTTTACAAAATTTCAAAGTTTGGTCATCTCTACAAGTCTTTTATCAATCCAAAAACTTAATACTAGCTTATAGAATTGATGATTGTGTGCAAAAATGCAAGGTTAGACTTGACTGTAGGTTGAGTTTTAGTTCAACCTCTCTATTTCTTCTATCTAATAATCTCATATAATATGGAATCATGACTTTAATAATGGATTCTATATGTTCCATCTACCATGTATCTCTCTTAGCCTTTAACACTATCTCTCTCCACTTACCTTGGCTAGTCTATAGATTGAGATGATTGTAGGCTACATTTACCTTAGGAAAATGATGTTGATGTAGGTGTTTGTCCCTATTTAGGCATTATGTTCCATATTTTATGCTCTTCTTGATGTCATCAAGGTCACCTCACACTTGAGCATATCCATATCATGCCTTAGGATATGCCAACCTCCAAACTACCTACTCCCAAATACTGTCAATCTATAGTCAAACTGTAGGTGGCATTTTGAGAGAAAAAATGACCCTTTTAGGTGGTGAGGTGGTTTTTGACATAGGATTACATATTTTCTAATCCTATGCAAGTCATTGAGATCATTTCAAACCAATTTAAGCTCATTCTTATGTTTAGAGAACATAGTCTCACTCACCACTACAAGTTGGTTGCTTTTAGTCATTTTAATGTATTACTCACCAAATGTTTCAGATTAAAACCTACTTGAGTTAGAAACCTTTCAAACATTCTCATATCTTAATAAAGAAACCAAATTTTCATGTTCAAAACATTTCATTAGGATTGGGATACAAGGTGGGAACTACTATACATGTCCATTCCTCAATACACTCTACTATGAGAAGACCAAATATATGGGTAAAACATGATATAAAGAAACTAAGGTAAAGTGTCTAAGTTTCAACATTTCAAATTTGTGAACAAGGCCTTAGGTTTGTACACCATGAAATGACTTTACCATTATTACCATGATGCTTCTTAGTGATCTTAGACCTCAATTAAGGTCTTAGGTGAGTTTCAAGCATCTCCATTTCAACATTGCTCTACCTTCTTAGAATTACACTCAGACCCCTATTGGAAACCTGTAGATGTCACTATGTAATATAGGACTATGTACATTGAAGAATTGGTAATCAAAACCAATCTTAAACCATTTTGGATAGCTCAAATTCATGTTTTCCACTTTTAGGATCTTCTTTTCACCTTGAAATCTTCTTCCTCCATGAATATGCCTGCTCAGGCTTGGTTTCATCTAACTGTTAGTGACAGTCATAGATTTTACTCACTTTGTGTATGGATTGGTCTCTTCACTTTACTTATAAAATTTCTTAGACCATAGCTTCATAATTAAAATTGGTTACCATGCAATATCAAAGTGGAAATAACATTTCATCTTTGTTTTGAAGCCACTCTAAGAAGGTAATCTTTGCAAGAGTGAAAACATTGTCTGTAGACTATTAATGGAGTCCTAGTAAATTGAGATAGTTCATGCCAATTATTTGACCTCCACACATGAAACCAGATTGATAAACTCATGATAATAATGTTAATTCCCCTAAATAACCCATCCATAACTTTAATTACTTATAACAATCCAAACAAATGAGAAAACTGAAGACCATAAGGATGTGCAGTTAGAAAAGAGGAGTTAACACTCTTAGAAATGTTTTATAGAGCATGGTGTACCAAACCTAAAACTATTGACATGGATTTGTAGTAGACAAAGACTTTTATCATCCACCAAAGGCACTTGATCCAACTCACCTCCTCCTATTCGTACCATGCAAAGATTGGTTGACCATTTTTGCTTGTAAAGGAGAGTGATGGAAAGATAGAATTGTTTTTTACCATTTTTTAGCTTATAAAAGTTGAGAAAGCATGGAACTAAGTTTAGGGGACCTAAATATTCACTTTATAAGTCCTCCCATGTGCTAAATCTATAACATAATCAATACAATAACTAAAATTGCCTCTTTTTAACTATTTTCTTATTTTCAACACGGAACCCTATAGATTTTCAGTTATGAAACAATCTATCTAAAATATACTAACATGTGGGGCATTGAATATGCTTTTGGAACACTTGTCCTCTATGATAAACCTATACAAGTTCATTTAGTGACTCAAAAGTGACCCCTAGATGACATAAGACTAACTATACAAATATGATAAAGTTAAATCACATTATAAATGACCTCATTAAGACCATGAGACACATTTTATACCCTATGGGAGCCCTATATCAAGTTTGACTATATAGGGGGTTGACCTAATTTAACTTATGGTCAAATTAGTCAGTAGGTATACCCAACTCCCCCAACATTCTATATATAACTTGATTATTTATTCAATCATTTAATTAAGCAATTTTCACACAATTATCTTCCTAAAAATTATCTTATCTATTTCATTAATGCTAAATAATCCCCTTCTAAATTAGTTCATGATTTTATCAAACAATAGAAATATTTGGATCACAAATTTGATCACAACATGACTTATGATTCTTGTTCAAAGTCTTCATAACTACCTTAACACCTTCCCTTTAATACAAGGTTCAAACTTTTTCTCCCCAAACTCAAAACAACATCATTGATCAAGATAAGTGACAATACTTTATAATGAAATTGTTTGAACCCAATGTTAAAACCATCAAGGGATATGTCCAACACTCCACCAATGCAATCACTAGTAATCCTCCTCAATGAAAACTAGGATTAGCCAAAATGAATAATCCACAAGCTTCCCATGCACCCTTAACTATTCAACAAATGAAACAACTTTTATTTCCTTCTAAACCATTCATTTATGCTAGGAATTGACCTACATGGTATGATCCTAACAAATTTTGTTGGTTTCATTCCAATGTCGGTCATTCCCATGAAACATGTCATTACCAAATTTGTCATTTATTTTATGCTAGGAGATACATTCAATCATGATGTTATGATCAAAATATGTCATCATGATTATGTTAACACCTCTCAAAAGAAACAATCTTTCAAGCCTTCTTCCTCTAAAAATGCCAAAAAAATTCTAGTTCCAACCCATAACATTTAAACAAGGATATTTATGCAATTGATGCTAACTATGATTAATACAATACCAATTATCAATACATGAATGCATTTAAAGTCAATTATCGACATAAATCTACCCACAAAGATCAGGGCACAAAGCCAAAGAAACCATTAATTAAATCAAAACTTTTCAAAGATACCACTACCACTAACATACCCTTTGAAACCAATGAGGAAACACTTCCTCAATCTGAATCTCACACTACCTTCTTTCCACCAAAAATATTTTACCTTCCAAGCCTCATGTTGATTCTTCATCTTCAAAATCTTATTGGAATTTCTTAGAATAACTTAACTCTATGCCTTATAAAATACCTATGAAAGAGTTAGCTCGTACCTCTCCATATCACCGTAAATTCTTAATGTAAATTTTATAAGAAATTGAAGAACCTCATTCCCTTGAAGTGGAACAACCTCCTCATGAGCCTTCATAGAAAGAATTTCATACTACTAAAACTATTTGTATTTATTCTAAACCTTCCATATAATTATTTCAAGAATACATGATCAACGATGAAATTCTATTTTGAGTTGATAACCCACCTCTCTTCATTAAAATTTCTATTAAAACTGCCCTCATTCAAAAATTCTTAGTAGATGAAGTGTTATGAATTAATGTTACATCCCTTTAGATAATTCAACAACTTGGGTATAACAAATATTATCTCAAGCAAACTTGCCTCATCTTTCATAGATTTGACAAGACCAATCAAAAACCACTTGGTTGTATTTGGCTCCTTCTCACTCTTGGACACAAAACCATATATACCAAGCTCATGGTTTTTGACCTACCATTATCTTAGAATATAATCCTAGGTCATCCATGGACTCATCACATGTGGGCCAATGCCTCTTTAAGTATCCAATGTATCAAGTTTATTCATAATGGCAAACATTATAAACATGATGTCGATCAAAAAATATGGAGCATTCAACTACCCAACCCCAAATCTCAGTATCGGACTCCAACCATTCCAAAAATTAATAGTGCACCTCTACCTGAATTCATCAATATAAATCCAAATTTACAGGTCACTCTAGATGATTCTAATGATGATGAGCCAAATGACTTGTAAAACACTTGCAATACTACCAAGTTACCTCCTTGTATTTTAGAGTGGCTTCCTCCTTCCTTCTTACCCCATGATTGTACCATCCCTCTCATCGATGAGATCACTAAACTCCTTCTTCCATGTAATGAACATGAAATATCTTACATAGAAGATGATTTCACATGTAATGAATATGGATTGGCCAAGTTATTTCAAGACCCTTTAACCATGTCACCTCATAAATTTAATGATCTAGGTATATCTCCTTCTAATGCTCCTCTAGAGACACAAGTATGTACTATAACTCACACCTATGATGATAAATACATCATGGCACAAGCTCAATCATGAGACTTGGATGTCCAACACTAGCAATAAACCCTAGCCAAAATACATGCTTTCAACTGCAATGTTCATGTCATTTCCATGGATAGTGAGTTAGATCCTAAAGGTAATGTACCTCTAGTTAATTATCCACTTCTCGATACCCACTTGAAAAACTCTTACCTCTCATAAATTCATGGCTTTTGGAACTTTATATACCTTCTATATCACCAATCACTCTACCAACTTCTCTTCCTACCGATGATTATAAAGATACACCTACTATCAATCCAATTGACTCTAATCAACCTTCATCAACAATTCCACCTACACCTGAGATTACCCTTGATGTTAATACCATAAATGTACACCAGATACATTTAAAATATGATTTCCATGATAATAAAATAATTGATCTTGAATTATATTTGGAATATTATGGACCCTTACCCATGCTCCCTAGCAATGAAGCCATACTTTAGTTACTCCATGCTAGAGAACCTCAACTTCCACAACAACATCATAAACTTGGAAATTTCAAATGAAAAGATCCTCATTTTAATAACTTTATTGCTAGCATAGATCCTAAAACAAATCCCATTTCTTGTCTTCCTAATGATCCATATCATTTTCAAGATGAAAATGTTATGCTCATTGAAGAAACTACAAAAATAGAATATGGCACACACTCATGTCCTTGACCCATAATAGTCTCTAAATAACTCATGCCAATTGAGCATGATAACTTTGGCCTATTCTTTGATAAATATCATGAAAATTTCGCTTGGGCATATGATCACATGTTAGGTATCAACCCTAGTATCATTGTGCACAACATCATCACATACCTAGACACCAAACTCATCCCACAAAAATAATGGAAAATTCCACCCAAAATTTCCACCCTATGCCATAAATAAATTATCAAACTATTAGATGCCATAGTTATTAAACTTGTTGAATATTCTAAATGGGTGTCAAACATTATTCTTGTTCATAAAAAAGTCATCATGGTCATCAATATATGCATCGATTTATACAATCTTAACCTCGCATAACTCAAAGAAAATTTTCCATTACCTTCAATAGATGCCATTGTCAATTCCACTATTGTATATGAAATGTTGTCACTCATGGATGGTTTTTTGGGCTACAGTCGAATTCACATAACCCCTAAATACCAACACAAAATAAGATTCATTATAGAATGGGGCTCCTATTACAATGTTAAAATACATTTTGGTAATAAAAATATTGGAGCTACCTATCAACATGACATGAATCACATTTTTCATGATCTTATACACAAAATTATGGAAACCTATGTGGATGACCTCATTGCCAACACATCTAACTGATTAACTATCATTTTTTATTGATTAATCAAGTATACAGTTATACTCAACCCTTACAAGTGTGTCGTTGGTGTCACATCTGGTAAACTACTAAGATTCTTAGTCTCTCTTCATGGTATTAATGTTGATCCCACTAAAATCAATGTTGTATTCAACATGCCCATTCCTCACTCCATTCTAGACATTTTCACTTACCTTGGCAAGCTTGGGGTAATTTGATGATTCATCCCAAAAATGGCTTACTGCATATACTCTATTAATTCCCTTCTAAAAAAGGGCAATTCTCTAGAATGGATTAATTTCTATCAAAAATCATTTGAAAACATGAAAGAATATTTTTTTTATCCTACCACCCTTCATCCACCTTCCAATGATTATCCTTTAATTTTGTACTCCTCTTCTACTCCCATATCAGTACGAGCAATGTTCATCCAACAAGATTATATTAGAAGAGAATATGCTATTTACTATATTATTCAAGGCCTCATTGATTACAAAAAATGTTATACTAAAGTAGAATGTAATTACCTTGCTATCTATTTTATAGTTAAAAATTTCTATCACTATATGCTTTATCAAACAACTTATGTCATTATCCATTCTAATCCACTTCATCATTTTTATCCAAATCATTTCCACCCAGAGACAGAATTGGTGAATGGATGGTTCTCTTAATGGAGTTTGACCTTCGAATCAGAACAAAAAAACATATCAAAGGACAAGCCATTGTTAACTAACTTGTAGTGGCACCCATACCAACTATAAATCACCTTCAAGATAATCTCCTTGACAATAACATTCTCTATATTGAAGGTCTTAATCAGGGTATCACCCTTAAAAATTATTTTCATAGTTTCATTATTGATTTAGAACCAAATAATAAATAAGGTACCAATATCATTTTTGATACTACTAAATCCAAAGTAGTTATCAAAGAGCTTCATGAAATCACCAATGATTTACATGAATACACCTGGACCCTCTAATTTGATGACACCAAATGCCTCTAAGGAGCTCGGGTAGGTTGTATTCTTACTAACCCTCATGGTAAGATCATTGCTCTAGCATTTAGGATAACCTTTGATGTCACTAATAACATGGTGGAGTATGAATCTCTAATCTTAGGTATGAAAGCAGCACTTGACTTAAATATCATATATCTACATGCCTTGGGTGATTCCCAACTTATCTATTGCCAATTTAATGGTGATTACTAGTGTAAAAGTGATAACCTTATTGCTTATCATTAAATGGCAACAACACTCACCAAATATTTTACTTCTTTTACCATTGATCCAATTCCAAGAGATCAGAACTCTATCACTAATTCTCTTGTTTCTTCAGCATCTCTATTTCATCCTCATAAAGTACTTAATGATTCCCAATTTCTTATTCAAATAATAAAGTCACCATTTTCTATCCAACCAAAAGATTCACTCATTTATCACATTGAAGCTATCACTATTTGATAAAGCCCATGGTACAAAAACATCATCCAATTCCTTGAACATCAAACCTATCCTCCAAACACAGAGTCTCTTGAAAAGACTAAAATACATAAATAAACCTTTAAATATGTATTCTGATACAACACCCTTTATTACCATAATTCATAAAGTACCTTGCTCTGCTATGTCATGCAAGAAGAGGTCCCTCCTCTCCTCAAATAATCACATTGGGGCATTTTTAGTGGTCATTGTAGCGAACATGTTATAGCCTACAAATGCTTATGTATGGGATACTTTTGGCCTAATTTAGAAAAATATGTTATCAATTTTTATAAAAAAGTGTAATCCTTGTCAACTTTAAGATGATTTAATTTATTCACCATCAGCTAAGCTCCAAACTATGGAGTTTCCTTAGCCATTCTCCATGTGGGGATTAGATCTCATTATCAAAGTAACTCAGTCACAAGATGGTCACATTTTTATCTTTACTGCTACTAAATATTTTACTAAATGGGTAGAAGTTATACCTCTTGTCAATGTCACAACAATCACTATTTCTAAATTTATCCTTAACCAAATTATTTTTCACTTTTTAGTTCACCACACTGTCATTTTTGATACTTGCAAAAATTTATAAAATAAGGACCTAAAATAGTTATGTGCTAAATTTAAAATATCACACAAATTTTCCACACCTTACCATCCATACTGCAATGGCCAAGCTAAGGCGACTAACAAAATTATCAACAAAATTCTACAAAATACCATTTGATAAACTTGCATTGATTACCTTCTTCACTTATATCTTACACTTTGGGCCTATTGTACTAGCATATGTACTACCACTAGGGCAACACTATTCTCACTAGTCTATGGTTTCAAGTTTATCTTACCATTAGAAGTTGAACTTCCCTCTTTATGTATCTCTCTTCATGGTATCATTCCCAATGAATAATTATGTGAAGCTCACCTTCATTCCTTTGATCTTATTGATGAACATCATCTAGCCACTTTTCAACATAACAGTCAATACAAGGCTCTCATCACCAAACAACATAATAAAAAGGTTAAAGTCTACACTTTCAATATTGGTGATCTAGCCCTTATGTTATATTATACCCATGATAAAGAAGGCAAATATGCCCAAAAATAGTGGGGCCCTTATTTAGTGAAAGATGTTCTTGGTCCTAGCACTTATCGCCTATAAACTAATGAAGGCCATGTTTTTAAAGAACCCACTAATGCATAATTTTTGAAGAAAAACTTTGCTTAAATATTTCCCTTATTATCATACTTCTATATATTATCCTACTAACACTTCTTGCAATATTTCTACATGAATCTCACCCTTTACAATAGTTTCTTTTTTACAAACCTTAGTCCCTTCCCTTGGTCCTTTGGTTTCTTTCTTTCATGAGTTGCATTGTAATATCGTAGATAGGACTCGATTTTCCTTATGAATTCCTTTTGCTTTCATACATTGATTTTTTATATAAGTTTTTTATTTTTCAATGCTTTTTACACCCACTTGGGTTTTTATTTTTTGAGTTGTAGTGTAAGACCATGGATAGGACTAGGGTATCCTCAAAAATACCACTTTTACCATTTTTCACATACTTAGTTCACCGACTTAGGTTTTTCTTTTGTGAGTTGCAGTGTAAGACCACGGATAGGACCAGGACCTCCTCATAAATACCATTTTTTCCTCTTTTTGCACCCACTTGGGGTTTTCTCTTTTATGAGTTACAGTGTAATACCATGGATAAGACTAGGCTCTCCTCATAAAATCAACATATTATTTCAAAACACCTTTACTAAATCAAGTGTTCCTTTTCTAGAGTGTTAATAAATGGTTATAAGTTTGTGATCCTATACTCTCAACTTCAGTTTTTGTTTCTTTTTTAGCTAAAAATTTCCTAATAAATTATGTTAGCATGTTTCCTTACACTTACATTCTTATGATAAGGAATCATACTTACCTGTCATTGTATCTCTTTTCACATTATCACATTTTTTTTATGATTTGAAGTAATTCAAATTATTTCATGTTCATTCCTCTTGATTTCTTCTCCTTTTATTCCACTTTAGATAGAACAATGTCAAAGTCAAGGTACCACGTTTATTCCACATGAATAAACAAGACTCTTAGACACCATGCTCTCTAAGTTCTCTTTCTTAGTAATGATGTCCAAAGTTTTTAAATTATAGTCATTTTTAGCACCCATTTTTGGTTCTCTAAATTTGTGTGGAGGAATGGAAAAATTTAAATCATTTAAAAAAAAAGGCAATGATCAAAAGGTAATTTAAAAATAAAAAATTCAACATCACACCAAAAGACATGATTTATAGCATATCTCCTATCTCTAATTGAAGCTCAAACTCCATAGTTGGCCTCATGATAGAGCCAAGGTCTACTAAGGTATGATAGGCCAGTAGATTGGGATAGGAGGATTCAAAATAATCTATACTACTACCTACTTTCTCATGTAAGTACCCAGCCTTTTTAATAGACTAACAGCTCTGTAAGGGGTCGTGAGGAATGAGGAACACAATGTGGGAAGGTAGGTCCATTTTAATTTGCATGCATATAGCATTCATGGGATGATATTTATACTTCATTTGATGACCTAAGATTTGTGTGGTTAGGATTTATTTAGAATCCTTAATGTTGAAAGTCCTCTTATTTTGACAAACTTAATTTTAGTGTCTTGACTTTGATAAAGAGTTTCTCTACCTTACTTTTTCTTTCATTTCCCCCACTACCCATTTCATTTCCCCCTTTGACAAGCAAGATCTATTTTAAATTTATTTCTCCACTTCTATATTCCCTCTTCTTTACATCTTAAAAACATGCTAGCAATACTTTGTTTCAGTTTTATATATTCTTAGAACAAAATAGTATGTTTGAATGACTATGGATTATCTTTTTTATACCACTGCTTTACATTTCTAGAATTGCCTTGGTTTCATTTGTAAATTTTTTGTTATCATTCTTTTCTTTGGACAACTACATCCATTTTTATATTTTTTGTACTTATTTTTTTGTATAATTGTGCCCATTTTTATTTTTAATAATTTTTCCATTGTTGATTAAGGATTGTTACTTGTCACTCACCAATGTTGTTTTTCTTTTCATGTACTTTTTCCATTGATGATTGAGTAAGGATTGTTTTTGATTAAGTAAGGCGGTAAATCAGGGGCCAAACCCTGTACAGTCAAAAAAGATAAGAAGGCAAACAAATAAAAAATGCCTTCAGAGAGATGACAGCACAGCCGAGAACAACAGACAAAAATAAAACACCAGCCACGAGAAGACCAGAGTCAGAGAGGTATCCCCTTACATAACTATTGATTTGATAAGATCATTAAGTTTCTCATTCTCTATGTTTTCATCATACCCAGTATTACCCACCACTTCCAGCATAGACATGTTTAGTAGAATTGTATTACGAAGCCCTTTGGTGAAGACCTTCTCTAGCTTTTGATTGCAGTCCTTCAAGGCCCCAATTTTAGTTTTCCAATCAGTCTCATTCTTAGTGCCCCTCACCAGCTTCCTCGACATACATTTTCCCCTTATTGTCAGTAGTTCCCATAGTGTCAGCACCCTGCTCCTCAGTAACCTCAAAATCCCTAGTAGCCTGCTTCCCTCCAGTGTCCTCCAAAATTTCTTAGATTTCTAGCTCCTTAGACTCTTCCTCCTGAGTTGCTTCTTCCGAAGCACTTTCTAAATAATCAATCAGTCTGGCCTTCGAGGCTGGTTTACTAGCAATTTGCCCTGACCTTCGCACTCTGGAGGGGAATCCTTATTAATTTTGGAAGGCTTATGAGATTTGCCACATTGGCCCCCCGTGGCCCAGCCTAGATTCCTGTGGGTCCCTTTCGTAGTCTCTTTAATATTTTCTTCCTCTTCATCAACCTTTCTCTTCTTGCCCTTCTTGCTCACAAAGGAGCCGGGGGTATCAACCAATAAGGATTGTTACTGCTCACTCATCAATATTGTTTTACCATTTCTTGCCCATCTTTGTTTAAGTAAGGATCATTACTGATTTCACATTTATGTTTGATTTTCATTTTACTTGTATCCTTAGTTTGACTTGGTTTGTTTATCCTTATTACTTAAGGTATACTTGTTTGAGTTTTTTTATTATTTAGTATCCTTAGCTTTTTAGTTCCCTGATTTACTCTAAAAGTTTGGTCATTTGGTTCTAACTTAGCATTTATCACCTTAGTTTACCAAATTTCCATGTATGTCATCCTACACATTTTCAATTACTTTGGCTTTCCTATGTTTGTTTGATTTTGCTCTTTAGTTTTGTATCCTTGGCTTTGTCCAAAGCAGTCTCTACACCCTCCATGATAAAAACTACAAACACAACATATAACCATATAGTGATAAAGGTAAGTCAAGGTATGCATACATTACTTTTATTTCATTTTAGCCATTTACTTTCAGTTATTTTATGCTTTAAAATATTATAATTCATTTAGCTTCAGTGTTGTGTGTTGTTATGATCTTTTCTTGAAGTACCATCCCATGTTACACCTGAGTGAAATGTGATGAACTTTGAGTGGGGCATATGTATACACATAATATTTTCAAACTTTATCAATTATTGATGCTTTATCTCTTGTAAGAACCCACCAATTATCAATCTCTTTGAGTGCACACCTTAAAGGGTACACCAAGAAAGGGGTGGGTAGACTATTGGTGCTTCACAAAATTATTATCCCCTATACCACCAATTAAAATCAACACAAACCTCTCTTATACACTTCCCTAATCTTTGACACATCCCTTACACACTCCTTTAAGTAATTCATCACCTTATACAACCCTTACCTAATCCAAAAACTCTACCGAGGTCGACCCTATACTTAAAATATATTAGTAAGTTATGAGATTAGGTCAGCCGTAGTTAACCCAGATTAGGACCTAACTTGATTTTATTAATTAATTATATAGGGTTAATGTGGATAACTCTATCTGCTAAACTTTTAGAAGGGTTTCTGGATAAATCCAGCTATATATACACATTCTCTTTGGAATTTATTAAAGAGAGATAGAGTTAATCATTCATTTGTGCTTCTTTAAAATTTGCTCTTCTACCATTCTACTTGAGGATTCATTGCTTAAGGTTTACACTTAGAGAATAATTTTGCCTTTTTGAAAAGTGTGGGATGCTTTGGCCTATCTTAGTGATCCTTATAAACCATAACAACCTCTTTCAAAACACCTTGGCCAAGGGAAAGATTAAGTCTCAATAGGTTCATATTCGAGGTAAATATCTCTAACTCTTACTCCTATATTTTATTAGATATAAGTATCATAAGTAATGTATTTTGAATGTATTTCTCTCTCCATGCATTAGTATTTCCTCTACATTGACTTAAGTAAATATCTTCTATGCATGTTTACTTTTATGTTTATTACCCCTATTTTGAGTCAAAAGCTTTGGTGAGCACTAGGTTAGATTTTAATTCACTTTGTATTTATTTTGTGAATAAGAAAACATATGACCTTATAACTAGGTTTATTACATGTATTTGCTTGACTATAGTATTTAAAAACTTTTATAATGACATTATTGTGGTATATGACCCTTTAGTTAGGTCTAGCAGATTCATCTTGGTCATGACCCCAATTATCTAAATGTACCAACAAGTAGAAGGGTAAGTGTGATTTATCTTATTCGAGTTAAGATTGACTTTTATATCATCATATCTTTCCCTTTTATACGTATCCAAATCATGGGATATTTACCATCAAATTTAATAAAACCTAAATTAGGACTAGGTGGAATTCACCTAGAAGTGGAGTTGTGTTCAAAATTATAGTTCCAACCAATCTGCAATTCATGGCCACTTAATTCATGGAAACTGTCCATCATGCTTACCCATTAGGCATTGGCACTAAAGATTTGGGGTTTAAGTTCATCCGTTATATAATGTATTCTACTAGAAGATTAGTAAGTTATTACTTCATTTTCATTGACTAGGTTAGTACCACCATATGAGTGGGGGTTCTGATGTTTTCTAGAAAGTGTTATTGGAGCTATATATAAAAATGATCAACTTAATGAGATGATTTTATGTGCTTTAACTTCAAAAAAAAATCTCAAAATCTTGTGTGTTCTTATATTGACTAGATACTACACCATGTCTAAATAACTATTCAAAAATAGTTTTCCCTTATAACTTTTATGATTATTATAATTATGTTTATTGTTGAATTATTATAACCTTTCTAACTTTTGTTTCAACTATGTTTCCAAAAAATAACTTTAGATCCATGACTCCAAGACTGTTAGGATTATCACTGGGAAGGTTACTATAAGGTGTGTGTCGTATGTGAGCTCAAAAATATACTTATCTTATTTGTAAATAGTGTTGGATAACTATTTAAAATCTCTAACTATTGACAATTAAACTATTTTATAACCCAGTATCTAGTCTCCAAGTACACAATAACTAACTCATGAGGCTAATTGCTTAACAGTCAATCACATAATATATATAGTCGAAGGCTTCTTATGGAGAATTAAAATAGTAGTTACTTATAATTTATGAAATGTATGTGGTAGTTAAAATCTATAACAAAGTTGTCTAAGGCATTATTTTTATCTTTAAATGGTAAGTGAACCCCTAGGTCTTTTTTTGCTTTATTTAAATAGATCTTAAAAATGCTTTAGTTTTTTTTTAAACTGGAAATGAAAAAATTGAGATTTTATAACTATTATGCAAAATCAACTAATATTTATCAAACATAATACAATTAATTGATTATGGATTTCACCCTTATTGGTCTACATCTCTGGTGCTAAGTAAAAGAACTGATATATTAATGTAAAAGTAAAATAAAACTCTTACATCAACAATATGTGACCACTAGAGATGATGAGTAGTGTAGTCTTCAATATCTGATCTTATGAGGGAATAACTCAAGAATAATATTGAGTTAAATATCACATTTGAAAACTCAATCAGAACCAACTACAAAGTTCTTTGTTAAATGTTATTCACACGTTGCCTATGGCTTCAAAAACTTGCTTACGCTTCTCCTTTGTGCTTATGCTAGATTTTGAACTCCAATTCTAATGATTTCCAAATAACCACTCACCCTTTTATATACTTGTTGGGGTGCACAAATAGTGGGCTTAATCATTATCTTTTTAAATATTGGTGGGATTTAATATTATCCCCTTACAAATTAATACGGGGTTTTTATTTATCCCTTTTATTTCAATTTTTCATGGGATTTTTAATCACCCCCCAAAAGGTTTGTAACCTTTATGTTTATCCCTTTTATTTTAGGCATAAAGCCAAGTAAAATGGCATGGTAGTGGAGGACCAATTCCACCCCACATTTCTCTCCATATCATGGTGGGCATAGCCTTTGAATAAGGCTTAAATGCCTTTAACAAACTGTATCATGTTTGTTATTTTATTTTTTTATTATTTGGTCAAATAAGATCATGAGGAATTTGGCACTAAGTTGATGTTTTCTACATATGGAAGTCTTTGGAGGATGCCACATGTCAAGCCCTAATTGGGCCACTTGTCAAATTTTGACTTATCTTCCTCTACCACATCCATACCATGTGTCAATATTTTATTGGTCCATATCACTTTGACTATTTTGACCAACTGACCAAAACTTTGACCAGCCATATATTTTGCATATGAACTCCATTTTATGAACCATAAAATGCATCAAAAAGCTCTCAGAGCCCTCTTCCATACTATGTTATTTTAGAGACAAATAGAGGCCATTCATTTTTTACCCTTGTAGATGGTCTCTGGATCATGGTTATTTGTGGAACACATGCTTAACCAAAAATAATAGCTTTTTATGATATTTTAAAACTCAACACAATATTTCTAACCTAAAAATAAAATGTACTACTCGAAGGGAAAATTTGGGCAAAATTAGGGTAAAATTATTAGTGATACCTATTCTATTACCATTTTTTGATCATTGTGATCTTGATTAGGCGAGGTGAGAGAATATATAGGATAGTCAAAAAAAACCTAAACTATTGAAGTTGTTACGGAACCAACCATAAAAATAGATTTAATACTAGGCGTTAAGAACCTCCTTGCATACTAATTAATCTATCAATAAAAATATATAAAATATTCATTATAACTAAAATAAGAATATAACTATTGTATTTAAATAACATAATCACACCACAAAGCATCATGACCATCTTTGATGGAGAAACCTCCTTTAATCATGACTTAATAAAAAATATTCAATAGATAACCTTTACTCTTACATAATATCTTTATCTAAATTGATCTACTCACTTCCCATACATATTGGATAATTACAAATAGTTAATGTAATAAACTTACAAATCATATTCATCCAAGATTTTATTAATAATACCTAATATAAAAAAAAGAGTTAGTGTGAATGGGACCTAACAACAAACTCTACATTGATTTATCACTATTGAAAGACTAACATCACATCTTCCATCAAAATAAGTCCTACACAAATGTGCATGTAGTTGCATTTCACACTTAATAAAGATGAGGTTGAAGGCCTTACTTGATTTCTCCACTCATACTACACATGAGATAAGAGGGGTCTAATTTTAGCATGCAAGATAAGTAGTTGCAACACATTTATGGTTGTTTGACCCAAATACTTATTTCCTTCTCCTTTTACATTATGTTTTGATTATGGAAAGCTAGGTCAAGATTATTAGAGAGAAAAATCAAATAGTTTTGTCATCAGTTATCCAAAGTGATAGTAAATACATGCATGACATCCAATTTCAAAGTGGTACAAAAATTTACCAAACCCAAAAACTTGCACAAAAATAAAAACAATGTAGGATGACATGAATAACAGTCAAATTTGGTCAGTTTCAATCCTATCATATATACAAATGATGCAATTGAAAGAGTTAAAAAAACCCTTCAACTAATATCTCTCCAAGAGATCATTATTACAGCCATGAAAGCTTCAACATTACACACAAAATAAATTAGCTATTATTCCATTCTATCAAATAGTTTATAATAGAGATGCACAATTAGGTAGAAAATAGGAGAATCCTAACCATATCATGCATGTGAGACTAACTTCCCCAATATAGGTGGACGTAAGGCACAAATCCATCATCCTCATGAATGTGAGATAAACATCTCCAATGAAATAAAACCTAAATAAGATAAAGAGTATGAAATTAATATCTTACACCAAAACCCCCCCTTAATCATAACTTAAGTGGGTAAAATAAAGGATGCAGTGTGAATCTATGTGTCCCTATAGATGCCAATCCATCTTACTAGAGTACATGGATGTCGAGTTGCCGTAACTACCAAGTCAAAGTAAGAATGGTGTTGAATACAAGGATCACCAAACATGAACACTTCACTTCAAAATATTGAGTAGAGTGATACCTAAGGAAGAATTTCTTGAATACCCTCCAATAAGATAGTGAGAAGTGAGCACAAAGACAAGTGGGGTTGCCACACTGGTGTCATTGGTGGGGATACCACACTAGTGTCACTATAAGAATCACCAAAAAGGCTATGGAGACAAGTAAAAAAATCTCATATGGGTTTTTATAAATAAAGTACCTAAATAAGATACCCATGTACAAAGGAGGAGTCCAAAGAACACTCAAAAAAGTCTAAAATATACATATAACTCTCATAAAGTGAAGAAAAAAGAAAAAATATATTGGCCTAGATTATAGCAAGAATAACATAGAAATTACATCATGAATATTGTAAGATAAAACTATAATAATATATCCATTCAAATTCTTTTAAAATTAGGGTAAAAGCTTTTACGAGTGGTTACAAGAGAAAACTAACTTTTCCCATGAACTACTAACTTATTTAATAAAGCAAACTAATAAACTAAAAACATTAAAATAAAATACTTTGGATCAATAAATGATCCCAAAAAACTCCCCCTTGATCCAAAGGGGTATAAAAAGACTGGAAAAATGAACTATGAGTCATCCAAGTAGACTTTGCCATAACTATAATTGGTACATTATGCATCTTGGACTGATCCACACCCTGATCATCCCCATACTAAAAGTAGAACATGATCATGCACTATCCAACTACATCGACCTTCACATAAAATCCATCCAATAAGTTACTTCCCTATGTACTATGTATGGCACATCTCAAACTGATGCTCAACAATCACCAACATCTCCCACAGGCTTTTACTCAGCACTAACAATGATAGCAACACAATGTTGACTCATACTATAAATCACCGATGACTGATCAAAAAAATAATATGTAATCTCTTCTCTCCCTATCAGGTGAGAGGTGAGAAGACATGTAACAAATAAACTAAGTACAAAACACTAAAATTCTCCAAATCAAAGATCATATCAACACTACATCTATGAAATCAAAGTACACAAGCTAAAAAATACTACTACATCAAATCCCAATCTTGAGCCTAGCAGCTTGCACAATATGGGTGTGTCACTATCCCAAAAGATATAGTCATCAACACGGAGCAAGCAACTTTGTTGTCATCCCATCCATCAGAAGAATATGCAAAATAATAGCCAGAAGAAAAATTAGAAGAATGACTAAAGTGACTAGAGTGAATAGTAATGTTTGCTTCTACCTCCTATCAATGTCGAGAACATCTCCATCAAGAGAGACATTGTATAGAGAGATGTCTTATGCCACCATAATTATAGCATATGGTCTCACATCCATTGGAATAAGAGGAAGAATAGTCACATAAAGAACTCTGGAGCTTGTGCTTGTGTCCATGTGAATGTTTGTGGTGATGCTCATGTTGTGGAGAACCAGAATGATGTATATTCTTAGGAGAGCCTAAACATTCCCTATGTCCAGAATGAGACTACCATCTTGAAGAATTAGAATGATGATTATGCCTAGGAGTGTGCTTATGAGAGTGTCTATGTTTCTCATTGTGTCTTTTGTTGGGTTTATACAATGGATTGCTTATTTTGGAATACTGTGCCTCTTTAGTAGGTTGTTCTTTCTTCTTTTCAAATTATCACTCATGTTGAGTGAGCAACTCACAAATGGAATCAAAAGTAGATTTGTGAAGCTTATCACTAAGTTGTAACATCTCTAGAAAGTTCTTGTAGTTTGGGATAAGGCCATTCAAAATAATAAAAATGGGCATTTCATCATCAATTTTTCTACCAGTGGTCCCATATTCTTGTTTCAAATTCTTAATACATGACAAATACTCTAAAACATCTTCATCAACAGTGAGTTAGTGTTAAGCAACTGCATAAGGAGATCAATTTTCTTGTAAGTAGGTTGTTTATTATATAAGTCTTTTAGAGCTTTCCATGTTTTCCATTATTCAAATTTGATAGCTTCAATGTGAATTATGACTTATGCATTGTAAGTGGATTTTAATAATGCAAGAGTTCATCTATCTCATTTGTAAAATTTTACAAGTTTTATGGCTTCAGTGGGCAATGTTGGTTGTTTTTCAACAACTTCCCATAATTCATTGAATATTAATGTGTTTTCCATATTCATTAACCATTCTTTATAACTCTTAGGAGTTAGTCATCCCATGTCAAAAATGAGGCTCATAATTTTGGCCATGATGCAAAAAATAAGGAATGTTATCGAGGTTTTGCCTTTACCTTCAAAATAGCTTCCATTTTACAATTGATCTTGGGACTTGTGATGGACTATAAGTTTTCCAAAAATACAAGCATAATGAAACATTAGAAAAACTTGCATTGTGAAGGTGTCAGTTTCAACTGAAAATGCACCTTGATACATCATGTGTAATACATTTGTTTGTAAAAATCATACAAGTAAGCTCCAAAAAATAAATTTTATCATTCCAATGTATCCGAAATGTCAAAAATCATGAAGATCACCTGGTCACATGACCACCTTCGCAAATGATAAGATGTACAACATGTGTTTACAAGAATGATGACTTACACCCTTATATCTCCATATGAATCAAAAAATATTCTCAAAATAGAATATTCCTTTGAAATATTCTCTAAAAAAATATTCTTTCAAAAATAAAGATTTGAACTCTTGACCTCCCCTTTTCAAACCACTTCACAAAATGAGGCTTTCCAAGTGCTCTATGAGCATTTACAAGTTTATAAAGAAAGGAATTACTATATAAACTTGAATTTTGCTCTATTGCAAAAAAAAAAACTACTTGGATGTAAATAATCTAGTTCTCTCATGAAATTAAATTTCCAAGTAAAAAATCCAATCTTTTCAAAAATTTATGTGGGGTCCTCCAAACCCTAAAATTTTGAAGTGACTTTATGAAAAACTTAGGGAAATGAAAAAATTAAACATTTTCAAACTTCCAATACCATTCTTCAGCAAAGGATGCCATGGTTGATCTGGGCAAATTTTGAAACTTGTCTACAACTCCCCTTGGTCGTATAAGGCCATACAAATCTGCACTATCTCATTGTTTGGCTTAGATAGAGATGATTAAAAGGAATTTTGAATGAAAAAATCTGATGCATAGGATATAGGATGGCTTAGGAGGCCATACTTCTACTATTTTGAGCCATACAACTTAAATTTGAAGCTTGAAAATCTTTTGAGTTTCATTGGGAATGAAAGTTTGATCTTTGAAACTCAATTACTGATCAAGAAACTTAGCAGATTAAAGTTAACAAAAAATTGAAAACCATTTTATCTAGTCATAGGTATATTCAGCATCAAAAAATTGTACATATGCATATATAGGTTATAAAACTACATAAATGGCTTGAAAAAAATCCCTCAAATGCTTTTGGTGTTGAAAATTGATCTTTAGAAACTAGTTTTCAAATCAAACATTGATCAGATTGATTGAATGAAAGTTTTATCTGTTCTTCACATTTCACAAAGGTTTTTATATTCAAACAAGTTATAACAAGGCATATGTGGGCCGTATAATGTGAATCAAGGTTTTAAAAATCCTTTTTGGACAATTTGAAAGATGTTTCAAGGCTAGAAAAAACTTGGTTTGATAGGAGATGCAACTCAGATTTGAACTAATAATTTATGGAGGTCATACAATACTAGCACACAAACATTATTTTACACTTCAATAAATATAATATAAAATATTTATTTTACATTAAATATTGACCAAAGAGCATACCTTATTAATTTTCCCAAATTTGATTTCACGTCAACTTTCTTTCTCCATGTTTCCAAAAACCATGCTTTGATACCACTGTTAGCCCAGATTATAGCACGAATAAATAGAAATTACATCATGAATATTGTAAGACAAAACTATAATAATGTATTCATTTTAATTCTTTTACAAGTAAGGTAAAAGCTTTATAAAATCTTTTACAGGTGGTTATGGGAGAAAACTAACTTTTTCCATGAACTAACAACTTATTTAATAAAGCAAACTAATAAACTAAAAACATTAAAATAAAATACCTTAGATCAATAAATGATCCCAAAAAATATATAAGAAAAACTCCCCCCTCAAAAGAGAGAGCTATAAATCCCCCCAAAGATACTATTGAAGAATTCCACACTCTAATTACTCAAAAGTCACAAAGGAACTCAAATTGCACAAGTGGTCTGAATCCACTACTAGATCACAAAAATAATTGATGTTGGGCTTCACCATAATAGTTTCAATTAATGATACTATCATTAGTTTCAAAATTACAAAAGAGTACTACATGTGTAAGGGATGTTTAATACCTAAGAAAAAAGATCTACACCACACCCCCCATACTACAGACTTGGTGGAGTGATACCAAAAAAATCTGTATGCACACCCCCATAATGCTAAATGGGTGGAGTGGATGAAAAAGGTATCTATGAGTGGTCTAAATCCACTACTTCAACACCGAACAAGATGACATTATATGTATCGAAAAAGCTCCATATGTTGTGGGAGACTATCAACTTCTAAAAAAATGGTGTCAAAATTATAGATAAGATCTCTTAAAGAGGATGGCTCTGGCGGTGATGGAAAATATAAACAACTGAAGAAGTGAAAAGATGCCTAGAATAGATCACACAAACACCTGAAGGGAGACAAGGCTAAATCAACAAACCCCCCCATGGCACTTTATAACTTAGTAAGAGTATAATATATCCCAATAAACACCAAATGAAAACAAAGAAGGCATTAGGCTTCACTAGAATAGATCCAAATAAGGAGATTGTCGACCTATCAAAAAACCCATCAAATATCATGAGAGATGCTCCAAAAAATAAGGGAGCATAAAAGTGTCTCCATTAGAAGGAAATGTGCTAAGAAAGGGGTCTTGATGGAGACATGACACAAACTACATGTGTGTTAAAGTGATAATGCACAAACTAGAATAAAGCATGTCATGGGCTAATGCAAGAGTGTGTAAAATGGAAAAAACTCCATTATGTATTTAAAAAGACACCTAAAATGATCAACGACCAAAAAAAAACCTATAAAAGCACATGTAAAAGATGTCAGATTCAGATAAAAATGTATTTCAGATAATGCAAAGTGAAATAGTGGCATAAGCAGTATAATGTGGGATACTAAAGAGTAATGTGGTCCAAATATCATACAAATAAGACATCGTTCACAGCCAAAAATGCATCCAAAATTACAATAAGAGAGCAAAAGTAAAGAAGGAGAAAAAGAACTTATTTGCTTGTGAGGGGGTTTGGCCACCTGCTAAATTGGGCGTCACCCACTAGTCTTCAATAAATGAGATCAAAAAAATGGGTGACAAAATAATCATCAAATAACTCTCCATCTAATGTGTCCACCAAAATACCCTTTACAATATTGTTTTTATAAAAAATAATAAAAAATGTCCCATCTCTAATGAACTTTATCACATTATAATATATTGTTCTATAAAAAATAATTTCTTTCAAAGGAAAGGGCCCCTATATGATTACCACCTTCCAAAAATATCTCCACCTCTGTGATAAAGAATTGGCCCCAAAAAAATATAAGCCCCTCTTAAATTATTAAAGCCCACATTAAAAGGCATCCAAGTATTAAAAACTTTTGTCACTGCTTAAAAACAAATGAATTAGCAGGATGAAAAAAAAGTCTCAATTTGGAATGAGTGGCTTAAAAAAATAAAACAAACTAATTATTTATAATCTGAATGATCTGAGTCGAGGGTGAAGCTATGCTTCTCAACATAGCAATGTAAGCCATAGAAGGTATTTTTTCATCGACATTTAAAGTTAGTTAGACCAATGCATTTTTTTCAAGAAAAGCAATGGTTAGGGGTTTCAGGAGGTGGTAGTGTAGAATCAAAATCTATGATGACTTGACTAAAAGATGGCCTAGCTATAAACACATACTCCTCATGGAAGATCTTCTAAAGAAACCATAGTTATTTTCACAAAGTTTCATTCCTTATGGTACTTTGCAACTAGTGCCCTCAGTTCCTCTATTCCAACTTTGTTGAGCCATTTCTTTGATCAACCTTCACAAATCCTCTACTGAATAGAAATCCTCATTCTAATAACTCTCCATAAAATTAATGATTATGGTGATGAAACTGACAAAATTTATGCTACAAATTTGCTCCAAATTTTTTAGGCTTGCATGGATTCCTTTGTTAATTAAACAGGTTCATGAAACCCTTGCAAGATCTCAAAACCCTCATAAAAACATAAAGCAATTCAAGATAGCCTTTTTTTTGGGAGAGAGATCAACAATGGTGAAGCCTTAGATAGTAGAAATGAGAGTATCTCAACTAAGAAGAGAGATAAATTAGAGTTTAGATAGGACTGAGCTTGAGTCTCATCAAGATAGGAGCCAACAATTAAGCCAAGAAGGTCATTTTAATGGTTGAACTTGGTTCATTGATATAGATCCCCGTGTTATCTATATTTATCCCAAGTACAATAGCAAGGTGGCATGAAGATCTGTAGATTTGTTAAATCCATTGGTCGAAGCCAAATAACTAGGATCAATCAATTCTTCAATATTAAATGAATGGACCTATGTATATAGGATTAGATTGCTAAGGGGATGAGTAAAGGTTGCTTGGAAGAGGCTCTAATGCCATGAAAGAGTTAACAAAACTCTTCAGCCAAGATCTCTCTAAGAGATCATTACTATAGCCATGAAAGCTTCAACATTGCACACAAAGAATAAATAAACTATTATTTCATTATATCAAATAGTTTACAATAAAGGTGTACAAATAGGTAAAAGATAGGAGAATCCTAACCATTCCATGCATGTGGGACTAACTTCCCCAATATAGGTGTAAGTAAGGAATAAACCCATCATCCTCATGAATGTGGGATAAACATCTCTAATGAAATAAAACCTAAGTAAGCTAAAGAGTAGGAAAGTAATATCCTACAACAAAAGCAACTACCATTTTTATTTGTGGAATTAGAGCTTTAAAATTGGCACATAATCAGTTATGCTTGCACAATCTAGATTTGTATTCAGAAATAAAAAATACATATAAAGTGTTATAATTCCTTTGCATTAACTTCTCTTTCAAGTTCAATTGTCAATTCAAAATTTTCCTCTTTCATGTTTATTATTTTTAGACTCTAGGACAAATCTGGAGTTACTACTTTATACTTTTGAATGGTGAATATTCCTTGTGTCAAAACTAACACCAATATATTTTATCTCAATTTTGTTTTAATTCAAATACCCTTAATAACAAGGTTTCATTGCATTATTTTGCCTTGTTATTAAGGGCATTTCAATTTTTTTTTTAAATGTGGTAAAATACATTGGTGTTGGTTTTTACACAAGGAATATCTACCATTCAAAAAATGTAAAATAGGAATTCCATATTTGTCATAGAGTCTAAAAATAATAAACATGCAAAAGGAAAATGTTGAATCGATAATTGAACTTGAAAGAGAATTTAATGCAAAGGAACAATAACACTTGATATGAATTTTTTATTTATAAATACAACAAAGTAATAAAGTAATTCAACATTTGTCCTAATGTCTAAAAATTAGTAAACATGCAAAAGGAAAATGTTCAATTGAAAATTTAACTTGAAAGAGAAGCTAATATAAAGAAACAAACACACTTGATATGAATTTTTGATTTCTAAATATAACCCTGGATTGTGTAGGGTTATCGATAAATGTGTGCCAAATTTTAATATATAATTCCACATAAATAGAAACAATGGTTGGTCATTCATTTATAGGGTATAATTAGTGTTGACCATATTTTACTATCATTTGTATCTTCTTGTGTTGTTTGTGTACTAAGTAATTTTGGGGGTTATGTATCTTTTTGTACCGTTTGAAAGTGGATGACATTCCTATCTATACTTGCTTTGGAGAATAGAAGCACATAATTGTCTAATTTTTTCTTCATTTCTCTTTATCTAGCTTGCTACAATTTAAACATAATACAAAAGGAGAAGGGAATAAGTAGTTAGGTTGGAAAAACATAAAGGTGTTTCAATTACCTATCTTGCATGCTAGAATTAGACCCCACATAGCTCATGTGTAGTGTGATCAATGGAGAAATCAAGTAGGTTATTAAACCTCCTCTTATGTGAGTGTGAGATGTAACTACATGTGCATTCACCTAAGCCTTATTTTGGTACAAGATGTGATTCAATTCCTTAAGCAGTGATAAATAAATGTGGAGTGTGCCTAGACTTGAAAATGAAAGATTAATAATAAATTATAAATTTCTTAAGAACCTTTATGATACTTCTTATGGAGTATCTTAGATTGGACCCTCTTATTAAAATGCTCATAGAAAATTTGTATATACAGGGTTATCATGTTTCTCATCCATATCAAATTCTAATTTTAGGGTTCCTCTACCTTTATGTGTGGCTTTCTTCATAGTAATCATGGTTTATATGAGCAAATTGGATGAAATTTTTTTATCTTTATTGGATGATAAATTACAAAATGACACAAATAACATATACCATACAAGAAGATCTACCAAGGCTAGGTTTTTTTTTTCATCCATGTCAAATTCCAATTTTAGGGTCCCTCTCCTTTTGTGTGTGGCTTCACTTGCCATTAATCATGGTTTATATTAGAAAAATGGATGAAAAATTTGGCTTTGTTGGATGCTAAATTGTAAAATGTGAATGTTTCAAATGATTAAAGGATTAATCAATGTATTTTACAAACTAACAGGGCACATTTTATTGTAAACTCTAGTCTTGTTGATGAAATGATACATGTGGCTAAGGAAGTAAAAACATGCAAATGTTTCTCATATATGCATCTCTAGGGTTTTAACTTATGTCCTTGCATCTACTATGCTTTGTGATAAGTGTTTGACTCCTACACCCATAAGAAATAAGGTTTTTATGTCTATTATCAATGGTAAGACTTGATCTTTAAATGAATTTATTAAGGGTACTACCATTCTTACACATGACATAAAGGCTATAAGGCACAATATAGGTAATTTTCAAAGATAAGTGTGTCATATTTCACTTCATATATACACTTATAATTCTAGGCTTATGGATAATATTGTAGACTCACATCCTATTCCTAATTATGTATTTGACATGATTCTTCTTCCTGACTTAATTGTTCCAAATGTCTAATTATTTTATGGTCATGGGGACCCTCAAGCACACCTTATTGTAATATTTTTATCTATAGGTAAATATGAGAATCATTGTTCAATCTTAATTTAGTTATTTCTTATCACATTGATCGGTGAGGCCTTACCTTGAGTCTTTGCTTTACCTAGTGGGTCCTTACATTCATTCCAATTCTTACAATAGGACTTATTAGACTAATGCATGGCAAATAATAGACCCAAAGCCACATATGATAGTATACAACATATTAAACAAGGTCAAAAGGAGTAAATGAGTGATTACATATTTATATCCTATTTTCATATGCACTATTCGATTTAGCAACCATGTGATCTTGAAATACAACACATCTTTATCAATAGTTTTAACAATAGTCTTATAACACCCATCAAAAATAATATGCTCAGCACAACTTGTAAATCATTCACTTACCTTACTCATATAATTATTGACCTTGTGAAATAAGGATTAATTTAGCCTAAGGTCCATACTACACCTCTTAGGGATTCAAACATTTATAATACCCATGAACCTAATTTGAGCACATATACCACTTGGGTTAAGAAAGGAGCAACATGTACAATGAGATAAATCTCAATTCAACCCAAAACATTTTTCAAGAATCAATACATCATAATAAATAGCTTATTGGACAATAATTTGAATGATCTATCTCTTATTTATCAAATCCATCTAAAGTATAGGCAAAAATATTATAACGCAAAAGTATTTTTTTCTTATCATACCATTAGGCTATTCTATAAATTGATCCATTGCTTTAAGGGAAAAAATTCAAGATTTCATAAACCAAGACAAGATCATACTTGACTACTAAACTTCTCTAGGAAAGTGTATTATTAACCAAGAAAATCAACCGCATAAGGATGTTTCACAATTAACAACATTTAGAAACAATGGTAATGCACTCAAAACTTTGATTGTGACAATGATGATCTAATATATGATGACATATAATTGGGGTGTCCTCAAGACACCCAAACATATGTGTTAGTACCTTAAACAGCATAACATGTGCATCATCACATATATATATTGGCATTTGCATATTTATAACACCTTTGATTATTTTGTTTATAATGCATGTTATGTATTTCATATCATGGCCCTTG